>PVJA010030244.1:0-25975 GCA_004027025.1 Myocastor coypus | reverse complement strand
AGGGGAGGGGAGGGGAGGGAAGGGAAGGGAAGGGAAGGGAAGGGAAGGGAAGGGAAGGGAAGGGAAGGGAAGGGAAGGGAAGGGAAGGGAAGGGAAGTAGCAATAATGGTCCACACTGCCTGCCAAGCAGGATTCAAGTCACAACTGAAATCAAAGTAATTTAATCTTCAATAACTTGATGAGGAAGGTGCAGCCATCCTCTCTATTTCACCAAGAAAGTAAAACAAAGAGGTTAAGAAACATGCCTGAAGCTGAACAACCAATAAAGAACAAAGATCCAGGCAGCCTGGCTCCAAAGTCTAGCCAGGAAATGAAGATGGGTAGCAAGGGTGCTGTCCAAGTGACTCCCTAAAAACACACCGAAAGGACATTTAACGGAATCTGACTAACACCGACATGCATATAGGATATCAGAATGTGCAAATGCACTTTCACACACATTCATCATTCTACCTCCAAATTAACACAGGAGGAAAGTAAAGCCCGGGGCAGTGAAAGTAACTTCCTCGGTTTTATACAACTTGTAAGTCAAGGTTAGAACTTAAACCTCAGGCTTTGGCTTCAAGTTCAAGATCTTTCAGAGGGTATTCACTTGGGAAATCTGCCTCTTTCTTGAAGAAAGATGGATCAACCTGCCAGGACTGATGAAAATCTTACAGCCTATTCAACTTCCTCTGCTCCAATTCCATATGTACTTAGCAACTGTCCGCATTTAATTCTCTCGCTCAAGCAGGTTTACCTTCAAGGAAGATAATGCACTGTCTGAGTTTTCAAGATTACATGCTCCACTGTAAATCAATGAATTAAGAATTTGCTAATCAGCTTCCTCCAAGTCATGTTACAGTGAGTTGCTTCCACACAGGGTATTTCACTCTTGTGAAAAACTCAGTCTGTGATCTGCAACCTGGAAAGCTGACTGAAGACAACCAAAGGGGAATGGTGCATATCTCTGCTTGAAAACAGCTCTTCCAACTCACTACTGAATAAATCTTTTTTCACAGCACTTGAAAAAATTTAAAAGCTAACTAAAAGCTAACACAGGCATGGTGGCAAGATCTCACTTGCTTTGAACTTAATATGTAGCTGGGGCTTACGTTGAACTCATGGTGATCCTCCTCCTGCCTCAGCCTCCCAAGTGCTGGGATTATAGTGCACCAGCAATCCAGTAAGGCTTGCCAAGTTTGAGCCTAGCCATGGCAATTTAGAGACCCCATGTCTCAAAATAAAAGAAGTGCTAGGGAGTGCTAGGGATATAGTCCAGGAGAATGATTGGGGTTCAAGCCTCAGTACTAGGTTAAGGGAAAGATCACTGTAAAAATTCTGTTCTTTGGTACCTGGACCTCACAGCTAAAAGTGACACGAGCTATTGAAAAACAAAAAAAAAAATGGGTGTGCAATTGCAGTCTGTGGAATCTCACACAGTATGTGGCAGTTTGGATCCAGTTTAATTTTAATTTAAAACTTTAGCTGACAACCAATAAAGATCAAAGATCCAGGCAGCCTGGCTCCAAAGTGCAAATGCAAATGGACCAAGTTTCCATGTATTCAAAGTATGATACTGATGGGGAACAAGCAAAGGAGAAAAAAAAAGGGACAGGAAGTAAAAGGATAAAATGGAAACAAAGCTTTCATAGAAGAGGGGAAGAGGAGTTGGAGAGGAGAGGAATAGGAACAGGAAAAAAAGAAGCAGCAAGATACATAATGTAAGCCGGGCGTGGTGGCTCACGCCTGTAATCCCAGCACTCGGGAGGCTGAGGCAGGAGGATTGGTGCGAGTTCGAGACCAGCCTGGGCTACAAAAGTGAGTGCAGGACCAGCCTCAACTGCATAGCGAGACCCTGTCTCAAAAAGACAAAAAAAAAAAAAAAAAAAGATACATAATGTACCACCCAACAGAAAAGTTTAACTATGAGGTATAAAAAGTAAAGCCAGATTAGTATGATGAGTTGTAAAAGGCCCAAGTCAACAGCTTCCAACATTGCCAGTTCTGCTGATAAAACCACTACTATTATGGAATACTGGACTATGTGTACAATTACTTTCTCTTAGAAGAAATATTCATACCAGTAGTCTTTAGAAAATTTATGTCTGCATCTTGTACTCTGATCAACTACTATGAAGACAACAATATGCACTGTACTAATTATTGTGGATGTCCCACTGATGTGTGCCGAAACTGTCTCACTGCTATTTCTTTCTTGTTGAAATTAAAATTTAAAAGATATATAATATAGAGGTACAAATTCCCTACAATGAATATGATCATTATATCTAATATGTGCCAATGTGATTTTTAAAACAAGTATAAGTAAATATTATAATGTTTAATTTTTTAAAAAAAATTACAGTTTTAATCTTACGTAAACAGCCGGGCGTGGTGGCTCACACCTGTAATCCCAGCACTCGGGAGGCTGAGGCAGGAGGATTGGTGCGAGTTCGAGACCAGCCTGGGCTACAAAAGTGAGCTCAAGGCCAGACTCAACTGCATAGCAAGACTCTGTCTCAAAAAGACAAAAAAAAAAAAATCTTACGAACATCCAGCCCACTGATTGCTACTGGTCTACTGAAAGAAATAGTCAATGCTTAAAAATTTCTGACTAATTTTACATGTGTATGTATGGTAATCTGAACAACTAATTTGAAGACAACCATATGCAATGTAACAATCACTGTTGAATTCGTATCATCTTGCTTAGTGAAGTTTTGTATCATTTCTAATGTATGAAATTATATTTTATTCAGAGAGAAAGAGAACCAATCCTGGGAAATGAGCCGCTCACCTGCTGCGTGGTTCTTGCTTGCATTCTACCAGACTTCCCCTCAATACTTCCAAGGACAGGTAGCAATGCGCCCTAAGAAAGCTCATTCTAGCATCCAACACACTGATACTGCTACAGTTCTTCACAGGAACCGAGCTCTGCCTCCAAAGAGCTCCAGGGTCTCCTGCTTATCTACAGACATCTGGCACTATAACTCTTCAAACATAGATGAAAAGCTCTTCTTACTCTTGCTCCCACGAGGGTTTCGTTCTATACAGTCACATGTAGCATAGTGACTTTTTGGTCTGCAGTGTACAATACATACAAGAATGCTACCAGAGGATTGTACCACCTGGTGATATCACAACCACGTTTTCTGGGTGAGGCGTTTTATGATGTCTGCACAACAGTGAAGCACTTAGTGACACACTTCTGAGAAGGTATCACTGTCATTAAACAATGCATAACTGTACTTGGATAAACTAGATTTAATTCCTGGTTCTGGTACTTTCCCTGCCAAGCACTCTTAGATATGCTTATCTCTCTGTTTTTCCATTTCTTTTTTTTTCCTCCTCCCCTGGTACTGGAGATTAAGTACAGGACCTTCATACTGAGCTACATTCAGAGCCTAGTGAGTCACTTTATTGCTCAGGCTGGGCACAAATTTGGGATCCTCCCATCTCAGCTTCCCAAACTATTGGACCCCCCCACTCCTAAATATGTCCACCTCTCTTGTCTCAAGCTTCTCATCTGAGCTGCCCATCACTGGGAGGCTGAAGCAGAGGATTGGCACAAGTTCATGGCCAGCCTGGGCTACATAGTGAATTCAAAAGCAAGAACTGAACTATATATAGCAAGACCCTGTCTCATAAAACAAAGGTAAAAACAAAACAAAATCATGTTACTCATCTGTGAAATGGAATGACAACATCTACTTTTCTTCTACTAGTCTCTTCCAGTTTTCTATATGTGGCATGAGTTTAGTACCTCCTTAGATTCGGTTGGCATGGTCTATGCCTCATATTCTCTTTTCATTTTTTTTTTTTTGTTGTTGTTGTTGTTGTTTTGTTTTTTTGAGAAAGGGTCTCACTATGCAGTTCAGGCTGGCCTTGAGCTCACTTTTGTAGCCCAGGCTGGTCTCGAACTTGCACTGATCCTCCTGCTTCAGCCTCCCGAGTGCTGGGATTACAGGCGTGTGCCACCACACCCGGCTTCATACTCTCTTTTCATACTAGAAAAAGTTCCCTAAGTGTTCTCAACACTTCCTTCTCCTGGAAATGTGAATGAAATCCCAGCTGCGACAGTTAACTGGGTTCTAAGCTGCATGTTCAAGGGGAAGAGAGTGACTCCTGTGCCCTCTCTCCTGCAGTGGCACCTGTCCAACTTTAAATTCTCCTCCAAAAAAATAAATTCTCCTCCAGCAAGCATGTGCCTACCTTTCACCTCTGTATTCATACAAATTCAGGGACTAGATTTAGGAGCAGAGTTAGATAAAGCAATTATGAAAGAAGAGACACAGTACTTGTGTTAAGATAGTAATAGTCACTTTGAGGACTGAAGAAATCACAGCCAAGGAGCTCTCTGGAAAGACAGAGGGGACGTAAATGTCAGAAAGACTTGAACACAGGGTGCTTGCCAAATCACAAAAGTTGGGCACTGGATTTCTGGTATTTCCTCTAGAAAGGGAATAGAACTAGTCAGAACAACCAGCCCACCCACCCCAGCTGTGTAATGCTGGATGATCTGCCCCTGACTAGGTTGATGTCCCTGGGCAGATCCCCGATGCTCTGAACATCGATTGCATCATCTATGAAATGACAGGGTTGAGTAAGGTCTCTTACAAGGCTGAACATTCTCAGAGTCCATATTCTCAAGAGAAAAGATGGTTGCACATTAAATGAACATTTCTGACTCAGAGTTAGACCTCTCCTCTTGTGTTTTTAAACTTCCTGTCAGCCGGGTGTGGTGGCTCACGCCTGTAATCCCAGCACTTGGGAGGCTGAGGCAGGAGGATTGGTGCGAGTTCGAGACCAGCCTGGGCTACAAAAGTGAGTGCAGGACCAGCCTCAACTGCATAGCGAGACCCTGTCTCAAAAAGACAAAAAAAAAATAAATAAATAAATAAACTTCCTGTTTGTGTGGAAAGGTCTTTTCTGCTCATCAGCTGACCTGTCTTACTTGATGACTTGTGGCGTGAGATGAAATCCCTTCCAGATAATTTGGGGTGAACCTTCCTCAGCCAACATGAAAGTGTTCCTAGCACAGAACCATCATCTCTTGATCAAAAATATTTTGTGTCAACCTAAAGTAGCCTGTGGTAAGAATGGGGGGAGGGTCCTAACAGTCCAATGATAGAAAATGGCCCTGAACCTCATGGTGGTATAAACAAGTACTGTGCCTCTATGATTAAAATACTTAATATAGTCCAGAGACCTTGCTGGGCACTGTAGAGGATATAGATACTCGGATCTGTCCTGAAAAGCTGTAGCCTGGCCAACCAGAAGACAGGCCTAAGAGACATCAAGAATAAAGCAATAGAATTTACTGTAATGAATTACGCCAGTTAAAGGAATTAAGGAAGATGCACCGATCTGAAAAGGATGACAGTACTAAGTGTATGCGGGTCACAGCAGAGGGCTTTCCCTGCACAGGAAGCAAGGCTGCAAGGCTTGAAAAGCCAACAAACAGATACTCATCAATGGCAGGGGTACCAGAAAGGCCTATGTGTTACCACTACGGATTCCAAGCACAGTCTATCAGTACTGTATCCATGTATCTTCCTTAAGAGAGAATAATTGGAAGCAGCCAACAATGGCCTAACAAAAGTTCTTGAAATGACAATAAAAATAATGCTGTCTAGCATCTGCTATGCTTTTTTGAGAACCTCAGGGCACTGGCCTACGCACATTTTCCTTTCACTTCTCATAACAACCCAAGGCTTGGGAAGAGAGTTGGGGTCCACGTCCTTTGTTCTGTAAGCACTGAGGGAAACTCAACTCAAGCCATTCTTCTTTCCCACTGATGGGGGTGGAGAGGGTGTGGGATCCCTAACAGAAGGGCAGTAAACCTCAAAAGTAGAACTTGTCAAGTTTTAAACAAGAACCAGCCAGTTGGACCTGGGAGTGGGTGTTTCCATGCAAATTCCAGCACTTGCATGGCGCTCCACGCACTGAGCTCAGCCAGGACAGCAAAATGGGGATGGGGGGGGGGGTGTTTTGTTTTTTGTTTTCTTTTTTTCTTTTCAGACAGTTAAAAAGAGTCTTTGATTAGGTCTACAGAGGGCTCAATTAGCATCATGGAAACAGAGCAGATTTCAGAAAGGAAAGGTCAGCCATAAGCCCTAGCATTTGCTATTAGCCATCTGCCAAGCAGGAAGTGCTACTCAGATCTATTTTTAATCATCTTCCCTAGGCTAGGGCCCCAGGGAGAATGCAGAGGCCACGGTTATTCCAAGACAAACATATAATTGCTACCTTTCTATATACATTTTAAGTCTCTTGATATTCCTGACCAACTTAGACATAAAAGCCCCATCCTTAGATTCTAACACCCTGGCACCAAACCATAAGGTCATCTTTGGAAGCCATCATTAGAAAAAAGACCTGAGCCTATCTGGGATATCAACTAACTTCCCATAACTTGGTAATAATCCCTGTAATCGAGTTCCAGGTGTTTGATTTTAAGAGGCTCAGGAGGACATGGTCACTCCCCAAAGAAATGAGACTGGCAAGTGATCTGTGTGAACTTTCTTGTTGCTCCCCTTTTCATTTCACACATATTTATCACTTCAGAAAGGTCAATTAAAACCAGTTCATCTGAGCAGTCACCTCATTTATTACTCAATATATGGAATGGCTAGAGAAGGGGGAGGTTTCACCGCCATTCCCAAAGGCCCGGCCTGCACTGCCGCTGGCCTATCCAAGTGCAGGAACACTGTGTCCGTTGGATTCTTCCCCTCCAGTCTCACAGCAGCACTCATGTCTCGGTTCAGTCCAGCCCACAGAATGAAATATCTTGGAGAAGTCTGGACCAGAGTCTGGCACAGCCGGGGCAGATTATGTAGCAACACTACTGGCTCAGGCGGCCCCTCCACTCCCAGAGCCCACACATGGAACACTGCGTTGCCTTGTCTCCTGACACTTCCAAGCCCTTGGCCTCCAATTTCCACCCTAAGGTGAAGCCTAAGCATATGTACGAGTGGGCTCCAGCCAAGCCAAGTTTCATCTGCCAGTCAAGGCCTGGGGCCAAGGGGCTGGCCGGCACCCAGGCCTGCCCCACCCAGCAGGAGCCTGGGGAGCCCTTGGGCCCGCTGACAAAAGGGTCTGCTGCCAGGAAGGGGTGCCTACACTCTGTCCTCCCACTCCCCTCCTCCAAGGAGCTTATCTGTCAGCAAGCGGCCAGTGTGCGAAAGCTAAGCTGAAAGGGCACCTTGGCTGTGGGATCTCAGCCTAAGGATGTGAAATAGGAACCTGGGTATTTGGGGCAACTGGACACCAGGTTGCACCCGCCAGAGGGCCAGCAGGAAGGGACTGCATGGGCAGCCATGCGCTAACAGCCTTGGTTGGGGGGAATCCCTCCCCACAATGTTCTGGTGAGCTGGGGCATGTGTGGCTCTGAAGAAACAACCCAAAACAAACAAACAAACAAAAAACCCCATCACTGCACAGGTCACTCCCCCTGACCCAGTTGGACCACGAACTAATTAGGGCTTTGGAGGCCTGTTCACTCTGCAGTTCCTCCTTGGTGCCTAGTTTCAGGAGAGAAGGGAGTTAATGACAAACTGTGACAGAGGAGAATGTGCTGCCACAGCCCCTGCCCCCACCCTCTCCCCTGTGCACCTACCCCTGCCAAGGATCACCTGTGCTCTCTGGGACAGAAAACCCTGAAGAAAACAAACTAAAACCCAGAAATCTTGGGCACTTATGTTTGATCTGGAAGATTTCAGAACCAGGCAGATTCCTGGGGAAGACCAAGAGAAGACCCTGGGCTGTTCCTCCACTAACCACTGTGCCTGCCTGGCAGTGAGTACACAGCAAAATGATCACTGCGGTCAGCATTATTCACAGGCCTCCAATGAGCTGTTCCTATTTTGAAACAAATGTTAAATCACCCTTCCAGGCCTTTGGGAGCCATTAGTGAGCAGGAAGGGCAGGGCTCAGTGGACAGTGGAGAGAAGGACAGCACAGGTGGGGATCTCCTGCATATGGCGAACACTGGTCCTAGAGCAGCAGCTCCCAAGAATGAGTCCAAGCTGCATCAGGATGGGGAAGAAAGACCAGTGCTTGTTAGAAATAGGTTCCCCACTAGGGCTAGGGGAGAGGGGCTTGAAAGACAGATCACAAAACTTAAAGAGGGGCTCATCTGAGGTGCTGATGCTGTCCTGGGTGACTTGCTCCTCTTGGTCACACAAAGCCCCAACTCTGTCACTCTCTCAGACCCACAGAACAGGACTCTTGGGGTACAGCTTAGAGAGCGGCAGGTGTGATGTGCTGTATGTAATGTTAGGTTTGGGAGTCGAGGCCCAGGAATCTCTGTTTTCTAATGTCAACTTCGACTCTTCTCAGACAGGCCCTGAACTAACTGGACGCCACAAAAGTCACTTCTATGCCCCCTTCACTTGATCTCACGCTAAACCCCATGGCTGGCTCCAAACTATGTGAATTCTACAACTCAGTTCTTCTTTTACAAAAGGAAAAAAAATTAAGTGTGGGGCTGCAAATGCCGACTGCTCAAGCAGCAGCAGGAAAGGCGGGCAAGGCCCTGTGCTCAGGCCCCACAATCCTGCAGGCCTCAGGAGCTTGTAAACTGCCAGCTCTTAAAGCTCTGGTTGCTTGCAGTTTGCCAATGATTTACCTGCTTGCTGTTCAGCTGAAAGCACCACTAAGGAGAGACTCAGGGTGGTTATTAATTACAAACAGCACAGCCATTATTGATGCTTATTAAATGCTACATGATATCAACATTTATAGTCACACAGAGCTCAAAGATATATGGTTTTCAGAAGGCTGAGGCTGATTTTCCAAAACTGGCCACGTTATTTTCTCATCCAATCTCAATCAAATCCCTTCACTCTCACTTAAAACCTTTTAGTGGCTGGGAGTAGTTGTGCATAGCTCTAGTTCCAGCATTCAGAAAGCTGAGGCAGGAGGATCACTGTGAGGTCAAGGCCAGCCTGGGCTACAGGGAGTTCAAGGTCAGCCTGAACTATAGAGTGAAGCTCTCTCTCTGAACAAAACCATTCTGTGGCTCCCCTCAATGCATGGAATTGAGTCTCAGCTCCTTAGCTTGGCTTTCTGCACCTTGTATGGTCCACCCTGCTGGTCTCCTGTTTCCCTGAAACAGGTCTTTCTTTCTGTGTCACTGTGGTTCCCTGTGCCCCCTAAGCTTGTCCCTGCTCAGAGTGAACTCTTTTCTTGCTCACTGAGTCACAAAGCGTCCTGCTCTTTGCCTCACAGCATCCTCATCAATCACCTGCTGGGAGCCTGCACTTCCCCTCAACCACTCACTGCTGGCCTTCGACACCTACGGCAGGCCAAGCATTTGGTGGTGTCCATCCACATGTCCCCTCGGCGCCTACACAGTTGTAGTCACTATATGCTCAATGATCATGATCAGAGAGGTTGAGTGACTTGTCTAACATGACAATGAATGTGCGGGTCAGTCAGGCTCAGCGCAGAGGTGGCTGGCTCCCTTGACTAGGACTCTGCTGACGGTGCCACCGACTCCACAGGCAGGGCTTCCATTGTCTTCCCATTAGAGATGACACTGTAGGAAACTATGGGTGCCATGGGCTGGGTTGCCCTGGAGCCTAGGGTGCGAACCCTTAGGTGCTGAGTGGCTGAGGTTCAGGTCTGGCCTGCACCATGCAATTCTGAGCTGCTAATTGACACCAGAGTGCCAATTACACCTTGTCAATTAGCACAGTGCCTCAACCCCTGCAGTAACTATGCCAAGGTGGCCACTGTGCTGATTGGTGATTACTGTAAAAAACACACAAACCCATTTCTCCAATACCCATTTCCCAACAGTCCCTTCAACCACCCAGCCAAGAGTTATTAGGACTTGCAAGCCCGGGGCCTAATTGGGCCTGCTCCGTGAACAGCCATGCTTATTTGTGTATGCGCTCTCCATGTCTGTGGAGCTCTGCAGTTGAGACCGCACGCTCAGTAAAGCCTAAAGTATTTATTGTGGCCTTTACAGAAAGTGTTGCCGACCCTTGGATCTGGCCCAAAGAACCAGGAATCAAGATTCCAAACAGCCCCTCCTTCCTACCACAAGACTGGCTGCCCCAACTCTGGAAGTTAGTGGACCAACTAGCTTTTGAATGAAGTCACTTCTTTTTATAGAACTGGTTACAGGGACAGAACTGGGGGGGGGGGTGGCCTATCAGAGATACATAGGGGTCTGAAACCTCTAGCACATGGCCTGGTACATAATAGTGCTCAATACATGTTTACTGAATAAATAAACAAAGGCACAAGAAGTCAGCCAGTCTGGCCTGGAACTAAAGTATATCCTCCCTCCTGTCAGTTTCAAGGTGACCAGTCACATAGGTGGCTGGCAGCAGCTTGGTGACCTAGATGTGTCAGACCTTATCTTATCAGCTTTCCTCCTTCCTCATGCACTTACCCAGTACCTACGCTTACAGTGCCCAGGCCAGGCTGGACTGTTGTTTTTATAAAGAAGGAGACAGACAGGGAGGAGCTTTCCTCCCCCATAGATATATTTTGCTTTCGTTGTTTCTCTTGCTGAGGGAAAGATCAAGAAATATGGGGACTTCGGGCTTGAAGCAACTCAGTGAAGCCTGGTTTCACTTGCTTCCTTCTCAGCTTTCCTGGGTAAACGTGTCTGGGACAACCCTGCCCACTATGTGGCCCATTCAGCATTTAAAGGCAAGAAGCCAACTGTGTAAAGATGGGCGGCTCTGAGACTGTCCAAAGAGCAAGCCCAGTAGACACCATGCTGTAGGGAAGCAGATACTGACTCAAATGTATCCAGGAGAACACAGTTTCACCAGGCCAGGATCACACTGCAGGAGGGCCAGGGACAGTCAGGGAGAAAGCTGTGCACCTTTGGGCACCTTAGGTGAGGTGGGCAACGTCAATGGAAAGTAGCATGGAAATGTGTCTTTTACTGCCCTGGACAGCCCTGGTGACCAGGCTCACAGAGGCCTCCATTTCTACTGCCCTTGGCTGGTTCTTTGGACACTGGGCCTTCTGATAACCAAAGCGTACTAGGTATAACCTAGAAAGCTTCTGGCAGGACCAATCCTAGCTGGGAGGAAAAGGGGCTCCTGGGTCCCCAAGATGGGTAGTTTTCCTGGTAGAACTGTAAATTGCCCCTTCAAAGACCCAAGGGTCGTGGTGGCTCACACCTGTAATCCCAGCACTCGGGAGGCTGAGGCAGGAGGATCGGTGCGAGTTCGAGACCAGCCTGGGCTACAAAAGTGAGCTCAAGGCCAGCCTGAACTGCATAGCGAGACCCTGTCTCAAAAAGACAAAAAAAAAAAAAAAAAAAAAAAAAAAGACCCAAGGGTGATGGGGCAGGAGGTCAGGCGCAGGAGGTCAGGCGGGGGCTGGGAAACACCAGAGCCACCTGCTCAGCCTCCTGACATCACTGTGGGGTGGAAGGGAGGGAGGGAGTTTATGGACTGCTTAGATGTTGTTGTTGTTTTTAGCAGCAGCTGCTGGAGCCATCTCCTCCTCTCTTCCTCTCCTCCCCCTCCTCCTCTGAGTCATTGTCCAGCCACCAGCCATGGGTGGGTGGAAGGGGGCAGGCAGAGAGCTTGGCAGCCCTGACCCCAGAGATAATACTCTGGGTCACCAGGTCAAACTCTCACCTCTGAGTTTTGCTGAGGGCTTTGGGAACAAAAGTATCAGAGATTCTCTTATAGTATTTTTTTTTTTTTAAGATAAAGAAAGTGGCTCCTTTCAAGAGAACCCCACCCCACCCCCCAAGCCTCACAGAGTAAAAGAAGCAATTCTCAACCACACTGGCTTGGCCACCACCATCAGGCCAGGGAGCCCTCTCCCCACTGCCTGGGCTGCTGCTGTCAGATCGAGGTCTTTGTAACAGACTGGCATGTGAATCAGAGACAAAAGAACCACCTGACAGATTAGAAGGGAAGGGGTAGGGGCAGAGTTTTCCACTGAAATTCTAGAGAAGCCTTGCTGCTACCTGCAGGTAAGGCTTGAGAGCAGCAGGGGAAGGGACTGCTGACATCACTTAATCACCTCTGGAGACCTGCTGGTCCCCTTGGAATTATAAGCAACAGGAGACTCATGATTACAGAGGCCTCTGGAGATCACTAACAGCAATCCTATGGCAAGTGTGATAGCTAAGCCACTCAAGAAAAGGGGGCGGGGGGGGGGGGGTAAGAAAACATACCAGAGTGCCAGGCCCTGGTCATACTGCAGGGCCACTTTCCATGGGCCTTCACTCCCGGAATATTCACAGACTAGCAATAGCTCCTTGGGTTTCCTGAACATATACTGTATGTTATGCACTGGAAGGGCTTTGCACTGGTTGCTCCATTTTATTTCCACAAAAATCCAATCGTACCTAATATTAGTATTGTTCCCACTGTGCCAAACAGGAGAGGTGAGTTAGTTAAAGCGCACAGCTATCAAGTGAAAAGGCCACGGTTTCTGAACACAGCCAGTCTGGCTCCGACCAGCAAGTTACCTGGCCTCAGATCATCTTTCGCTACTCTGTTCAATTAGAATCAGAAGATGGAGACAACAGGAAGAACTTCAAAGGACGTGGCCGCCCTCACACGGATGGATGGACACATGAAGAAAGAGAGCCAGAGGTGAACAGTCTCGAAGATCACAAAGCCTGACACTTTCGTTCCCCCCAGCTGCCAGCCATCTCCAAAGGCCTCTCCTAATGCAAGTGCTTGTTACATGGGGGAGGGGGGAGAGTATAAAATCAGGAGCTTCCTCAGTTCTCTTTGGGCCTTAGATTTCTAATCTGTAAAAACAAGAAGCAGAACCAGAAAATCCAGGTTCAAAGAAAGGCAACTCCAGGTCTTTCTAAAGTTCTGAGAGTCTATGACTCAGGACATTTAGAATCTTGTTAGGAAATAAGATAATTACACATAAAAAGTCAATGTAACCACAAAAACACAGGCTTTGCTGTAAGCTAGTCCTTATTAATTGCCAAGAGAACAAGCAGCATTAAGTTCTACAGTCCTTCAGAGGAGGGAAGGAATCCTACAGGAGGACTTCCACATACAAAATACGTGATCTGGTCTTCAAGGACAGGGAATTAAGTAAAAAAGAAAAGAGGATTCTCCAGGTAGGGAAGAAGAAAGCATAGGATTTACCACCAATAACACCAGGAGAGACTGTAAGATATCTGACGTTGAACAGAGCTACACTGGTCACACTGTCAAGCTGTGGTATCAAGGGCGTGGGCAGATCTAAATCTCAGCTTGTCCAGCTGCTTGGCAACCTTGGCCTTAGACAAGTCACTTAATCCCCACCTTAGAGGAATGTTACATAGTACATATGCCAGACATGGTAGTGAACGGCGTTTAAAGCATAAGAAATAGTACAGCGCTGAACAAGAGCACATGACATTGGGTTCTGGTTGGGCCCCAAAACACAACAGCCAAACCAGCAGTGGCGCCGAAACTTTTATCACTCCACAGGCCACAGGGAATGTAGGTATGCACGTGAAACCACAGTGGAGCAACTTCTTGGCTCTTAGGGTGAATGCTTTGGTGAAAAAGTCTCTCTGGACTCTTGAGTAGGATCACAAGCTGTGCTCACCTATGTCCTTACTAAATACCCAAACAAACCAATCTTATGATTAAATCCTTATAGGCATTTTGTAAACCCTAAAGTTAATTTTCAGGGTATGCCTTGCTGCTCAAGTCAATGTTTCCTTTTAGTATTTAAAGTAGCCACATAAGAAAGGATCATATCTGAACTAATTCTTGCTCCAGTTGATAATAAATCCGTGAGCCACTCCACGAGTGCACCAATCATTAATTTTCATGGCAACCAAACACAGCTGTGAGACAGGTTTCCTTCTCATCTAAACAGGCTGACTTCCTGGACTCAATTCACTTTACCCCAGCCTACAAATCAAGGACTTTCTGCCTGTTAAGCAGCGGTCAGAAAATATTTATGGAATGACTACCGCGGGCCTGGAACACGTTCAGACCACAGCACTGGACACACTCCGTTGCGCTTGTCTGCTGCACCACTGCAACATCCGCCAGTAGCTGCTCTAAAGTCCTCACATGCCACGCAGGATCTAAATGTCTTCTACAGTCTGGTTAAAGCTCTCTTTCTGACCACTTTTCACACCATTCCTACCCCCAAGCAAGGCTATGCCCTGCATGCTTCCTGCCATCTCTTTGTTCATGCAGCTTCTGCACCAGCTGCTCCCCGACCACTTCCACACTCCCAACTCAAGCTTCTAGGCACAACTATGGGACCCTCCTTAGAAAATATGCACACACGCAGAATCGCACATATAGCCTAGAGGTCCCCTGAAACCATTCCATGAACCCCAGAATGCATAGAATGCTGAGCTGCATCCCTAACCTTTTATATTTCAGTTTGAGACAAAGTCTTACTAAATTACCCAGGCTGTTCTGGGACCTCCAATCTTCTTGCCTCAGGCACTTCAAGTGGCTGGGATTGCAGGTACATGCCACCATACCCAGCAAGGTCTCTGTCTTCTCTACTGAATCATTCATTTAAATAGTCACTGAGGGTTTTCCAGTCTTTAAGAATTGTGCTAGGCTAGAGACAGAAAATGACATCACAACTGTCTCTTCAAGTATTTCCCAGGAGAGACAAGCATCAGCACAGTTAATGATGTCTACTTCAAGAGAAGCATAATGCACAGCACAAACTTGACGAGGGATGACTTACAGACCTGTTACCTCATCAAGTAGAATAACAGTTCCTTGAGGACAAGCCCTTTGAAGGTGGTAGACTAATATCAAGAAGAAGCTGTATACATACAGAGGGTTAAACACATTTAGTTGTCTGTGCAGTGTGGAGTGCAGAAATGAGGGGAGAGGGCATATACAGGCACGGCCACCACCCACATATACCAAACAGAACCCAAAGATCCAGTGTAAATTTAGAGAATCTATGCTACCTCAATCATCCCAGCCCAATTCATGGCTCATCTCTATCTGAACTGTTCCAATCTCTGTCTCTGTGGAAGGAAGAACTGTAAGGTATATAAGTTCCAACGATGTAATCCAGCCAACATGCCTTAGTTCAAAGGTTTCCTGCACCGACATAATTCATCTGCACCCCTTCCTGGGTGGTCGAAAGATTTCTCTGAAGAGCAGCACAGGGGCTGACACTTTGTGAGTAGGAGAAAGGTCAAATACTTGAGGGACAGAAGTAATTTTAGGTTACATAAAGTAATTCTCTTCCATAAAGTCATATTGGTTATTGTATAATCCTAGTTATTCAGGCAGAGGCAGAATGATCTCAAGTTTGAGGCCCACCTTGGCAATTTAGTAAGAAAGACTATGTCTCAAAATAATAAAATGTTGGGGACATAACTCAATGGTAGTGCCATCTATTAGCATGCAAGAGGTCCTGGGTTTAAATCCCAGTAACAGCAAATCTGGCCATGGTGGTGTGCACCTTTAATCTCAGCATTCAGGAAGATGAGGCAGAAGTACAAAAGCAGCCTGGGTTACATAGTCAGACACTGTCTCCAAAAACCTAAAAGGAGGGGCGAGGCAAGGAAAGAAAGAAACCCTGACAGGAGAGTCAGTAGGACAAGGCTCAGGTCTCTGTGCTTCTACACCAGCCAATCTGCCATGCCTACCACATGGGAAATAAATTATTGTATGGGACATGAAGGGTTTAAAGAGTGGTAGGGTATGACTTCTGCATGTCAGTCTTTGCTTCTCTCCTCAGAGCAGCACAGCATCTAATCTCCAGGCAGAGGAGGACCCAAAAGCCATCACTGTGACCGTAGTGGAGGCCCACAGGGAAGGAATGTCACTTGCTTCCTAGGTTCCCAAGAGCAGATGCAGAGCCCAGGGTTAGCAAGCAAGTTAGTCCGGGGCTCTGTGAACAAAGCTTTGAGGGCTGGGAGGAGAGAGCCTGCCCTGGGGCTGGGTGGCCATGCGCTGTCACTGTTTGCACATGGAGAGGGGCTTGCACCAGATAATCAAAAATTCTGGGGGGGCCCCCCCGGCAGGATGGCTCAGTGGTCTAAAGTGCCTGCTTGGGAAAGCTTGGGTGGCTTCAGGGACCGCGGTTCAATCCCCGGCACCACATGCTGCTCCAGCCCTGCCCTCGGGGTGGGCTGAGCCAGCCATAAAAATGAGTGAATAAACAAACAAAGGTTCTGAAACAAGAAAATAAATAAATAATTATTTTTTTAAAAAAATTCTGGGAATCCTGCACTTGTTTGAGAGGATAATCTGACATAACAACAACAAATAGTACTGGAGGATAAGCAAAGCATCTTTTCCTTCCTCTTGCCCTAGACAGCCAATCTACAGTCTGGTGGTGACTTTTCTGAAGGATCAAGAGCACAGAGCCATCTGTGCCTTGGGATGAAGTCACAAGTCCCCAGAGCAGGCTTGTGACAGACTAATTCATTTGCCACTCCCAAATGACTACATGACTACTCCACTGTATGGGGTTGGTGGTGAGGGAAGGACCCCAGACAATACTGTCACACAAAGGCATGATTAAGGCTCAGTGTTCCCTAAGAGCTGGTGCCACTGATTTAGATTATCCTCACACAAGGCAACTAACTGATTATAAAATAATAATAGCTTCAGTTGGATCAAAGCTTATTTTTATACTGGGGTTGGCACCATAAAGAAAGAAACATCAGTGTGAGCAGTTCCTTGTGCCAACTCAAACTATTTCTGCATGCAAACACTCCAGCACTTAGACCATAACACCCCCTAAGACAGAAATTGCAGGACGCCTCAGCACATTCCCCAGATAGTTCCCTGATCAATTCAAAGTTCCCCCTGCTTTTACAGAGCAAAAGCTGTTACCTTTTCCCATCTACAGACACAATCAACTTTTGTGTGCCTGTGTGTGTTTTGTGTGTTGGGAACTGAACCCAGGGCCTTGGGCATGCTAGGCAGTGCTCTACCACTCACCTCCACATCCCCAGCTTTATATGCTTAGCTCTCAAGCCCCTGCTTCACCCAGCAACTCTGTTCCAAGTTCTAGAGCAAGACCATCTTGGCAGGAAGCAGAAGCAATCCCCTCCTCTCCAACGTATTCCCTTCTTTCCACTTTTTTTTTTTTTTTTTTTTGACAGTAAAACCAAGAGAAGCAAATTACTTCATATTTGCATAAACCTTTTAATTTGAAAACCACCCACACGGCCATGATCTCATCTGAGCCTGACAACAACAACTCAGTGAGGTAACTCTGCTCCCTCTCCCAGTGAAGCGTGCTGCTGCACGGGGCCGTGACAGGGCTGGCACAGGGCAAGCGCACACTAAGTGCTAGCCAGCTGATGCACTCTGAATGTGTGTTCCCCAAAAAAAGATTCCTATTGAACTCTCTACTTCCAGCCAGGTGCAGTGGCGAACACCTGTAATCCCAGCACTTGGGAGGCTGAGGCAGGAGCATTGCCTCAAATTGAAGAACAACCTGGGGTACATAGAGACCTTATTTCAAAAGGAAACAAAAATCCCAGGTCCCAAAATGACATTAGGATATGGAACTTTGGCAAGGTTATTAGGTCATAAAACTAAAGCCCTTGTGAGTGGAGTTAGTGTCCTTATAAGGTGGCCAGCAAGAAAGTTCTCAGCTCTTTCCGCCATGTAAAGCCATGGTGAGAAGAAACCAGCTGTGACCCAGCAATCAACCCTTCACCAGACGCCGAATCTGCCAACATCTCCCTTTCCGGTTTCCAGACTTTTGTTCACAAGCCATCAATGCTATGGCCATTTGCCCTAGCAGCCTGAGTGGACACCACTGAACACAGCAAATACTACTCTGCTCACTTGAGGAGGGAGAAACAGACTCTCTGATGCTGGAGAGCTGACTGCCTAGAGAGCAGGCAATGAAGCTGCTAGGGATAGATGGGAAGCCAGCTGGGAGGGGAGCAGGCTTAGCGCAGAATTCTTTCCACCATGCTACAAATATAGGCCTCGATTGTTTCAGACTTCACTGCATATTTCCATGCAGGCTCAGCCACACTGCCAGGGAGGCCTGTAGTCCAGGGCTCCTCCCAGGCCTCTGCCAGCCACGCATTAGAGCAGGAGCTCTCCAGAACCTTGTATCCTCTTCTCCTTACTGAAAGCAAGCAGGTCTGCCCCCATCCCACCAACAAATGTCAAGCTTTCAGACCAAAGGCCCCAGTCACAGGTCATAGAGTGGCACTGAATGCGCTGCTGCCAGTCCCTATCTGTTTCCCAGCTCCTGCTCCCACTGGGCAGATTTTGAAACCCAAGGAGATTAAGTCAAGAGGGGAGAACAGGAGGGACATTCTCTCCTTGAACTTTCTTAAATGGAAAAGAGGAAAAAAAATGAAAAGAAAGGCCCATTTTCCAAGGAGGGGGCTGGGGCGATGATCTTTCCATTAAGCAGACCTGCATAAGAATCTATAGATTATTTATGCCGGGGGTGGCTGTGGAGTAAAATAAAGGAATCTTTGTATAACACTTGCCACAGTTCCCTCACTCCCCACAACCAGGCATTTCACCCAGCTCCTTAAATCATCAAGCTCTAATGCACCCCATCTGTGCACCGGCTGTAGCCAATGAAACCAAAGCCTGTGCTGATTTTGGCCTGGACTTGTGAATGAGGCTTTCTGCCCCAATAGGGCAGGGAGGAGAACACGAGGCCAGTGAAGTCCTTTTTGCTCACTTGTCTTCTCACTCATTACTGGTCTTCTCCCCAGCTCCAGCTCCATCTGTCTCTTTAGTTGACCATTTACTGAGCTCTTGCCACAGTCAAGTTCTGATCTGGAGATGTGGCCCAAGGACATGAATGAAGGGACTCATGACAAGGGCAGAAGCAGAGACCCAGAGGCCCTATATGCCCTTATCTACATACGCACAGAATTATGCTTGATTCTGAGCGGCTGACAAGATTGAGGAAGAGGCAGGAGTCCTAGCTCAGAAACTAGGCCCCACAAGACTGTCCAGAAGCCCTGCCTACCAAGCCAAAGGGATATGACAAACTTGGAAGGCTATGACCATCTCTCTATGCACCACTTCTACCCACCTCACAAGGACAAGCTCAGATAAACACCTCTTCCTGAAATCTTTCTCTGAATGTCTTCTCCAAGTAAAAATTCTCTTTGCTAATTTGAGATTCTGGACTTTTTATAAGTCCCAGCTTCTCCATCAACGTAAAATATGACCAACCTCCTACCTTAAAGGTTTCTTAGGGGGCCCCGCAGGATGGCTCAGTGGTCTAAAGCACCTGCTTAGGAAAGCTTAGGTGGCTGCAGGGACCGCAGTTCGTTCCCTTGCACCACATGCTGCGCCAGCCCTGCCCTCGGGGCAGGCTGAGCCGGCCATAAAAATAAATAAACAAACAAACAAAAGTTCTGAAACAAGAAAAATCAATAAATAAAATAAAAAATTCTTTTTTTTTTAATAAAAAATTCTTTTTTTTTTTTTTTTTGCTTTTTGAGACAGGGTCTCAGTATGCAGTTCAGGCTGGCCTTGAACTCACTTTTGTAGCCCAGGCTGGTCTCGAACTTACACGGATCCTCCTGCCTCAGCCTCCCGAGTGCTGTAAATAAAAAATTCTTTAAAAAAAGGTTTCTTGGGGCTGGGGAGATAGCTCCAAGGCACAAGTGCCTGCTAGGCAAGTGCAAGGTTGTGAGTTTGAACCCCAGTCCTGCAAAAAAAAAAATAAAAATAAAAATAAAAAAAGGTTTCTTAGGAAAATTAAGTGAGATGGCATTTTTGTGTTAAATAGCAGTTTGTAGTATACAGAAGGTGCTAAAACCCACTTGATACCTCACTTTTTTTTTTTTTTAATGGTGCATAGCCTGCTTTCTGTGCTTTAAAAAGACGTCTTGGGGCTGGGGAGATAACTCAGCAGTCTTAAGTGCCTGCCTGGCAAGTGCAAGGGCTTAGGTTCAATCACCAGTACTGCATGTGCCTCCCAATGCTGGGCTGGTCACCAAAACTGGGCATGGTAGGGCAAGCCTATAAGCCCAGCACTGGGGAGGCTGAGACAGGAGAATCACTATGAGTCTGAGCTGTGCAGTGACAGCCTGCACCAAGCAAACAAAAGATTATTTTTTAAAAATGTAAAAAACTTTTTTTTTTTTTTTTTGTCTTTTTGAGACAGGGTCTTGCTATGCAGTTGAGGCTGGCCTTGAGCTCACTTTTGTAGCCCAGGCTGGTCTCGAACTTGCACCAATCCTCCTGCCTCAGCCTCCCCAGTGCTGGGATTACAGGCGTGAGCCACCACGCCCGGCTATTTTTTTTTTTTTTTTTAAAGAGATGTTGGGAAAAAAAAAAGAGATGTCAGCAGGCTGGCCAAATAGTTCAGCAGATTAAAGTGCCTGCAAGCAGGTACAGGAGCTGGGGGTTCGATCCTCAGGCCTGCCATGCTGCCCCACCCCTGAGGTGCACTGAGGTGACAACTGAGACTGGGCATGGTGCACCTGTAATCCCAGCTCTTAGGAGGCTGTGAACAGGCAGATCACTACAAGTCCGATCTAGTGGTGTGACCCTGAACACCCTGTAGACCCTTCCCTAAAATACATTAAAAAAAAAAAAAAAAAAAAAAGATGCCTTGACTTCCCTGTTAAATATAGACAAACAGTTTCTTTGAAGATTTCCCACCCAAAAAAAGGGAAAACTCACAATTTCCTCAAGTTTTCAGGCCTACGTCCATTGCTCGGAGGGCTAGCCTTTTCTCACTCAGGCTTCCTTATCCAAATTCACAGATAAGAGGTTCCCCCAAAATGCAACAGGAATCTAAGCCTGAGATAAATTAGCTGAAAGAGAAGCTGGGCTGGATAGAACATAAACAGCATAGAGGAAAATAGCAAAGAAGGGAAAGTGGGGCAAAGTCAAAGTCCAGCCAGGAATTTCAGGGCTCCAAATAGCAGCAGAGAACTCTGCACCCTAGAACAGGCTGATGAGGGATTCAGTCCTCAGGTTTGTTTAAAAGCCCTGACTAGCCACAGACTTCCCGTGTCCACAATGTTCTATACCTGGGAACTGGAGCACTCCTCCATCTCGGGATCAGGCCATCAAATCAGAGGCAAAGAAAGCAAAGTACTTTTTTCTAACACTTCTTATTAATAGGTCAGGAACACCTTACAAAAAAAAATCTTAGCCTAGGTCTGCATAAAAGTGTTTCTCCCCTAATGGCATGAAAGATGCTGTTCAAGGGAAAAGAATTCCATGCTCTTTTTCTCTTTGTCATTCAGCCTAGTAAAACCAGTTTCTCCTCCCCAGGGAATCAAGGGCCAGAAGGGTGGGAGCTCCCCAGAGAATGAAGCTTGAAGTATCCAGTTCCTAGACTGCAAAATCGAAATGTTGGATTTATTTCTTAGTAACCCCCAGCCTCAATTTTACAAGCAGTTGCTGAGGTTCCTAAAGAAAGAAGCAGGGTTGTCCTGATTATAACCAAATGTCATTCCCTATGACTTCATGGAAAAGCCCTAGAGGTCTCAACTGACCCCAGTGGGTCAGTTCCTCAAAAGGCCACTTCTATTCTTCCCCAAAGGCCACTCATTTTGGTAGTGCTCTGACCTCACAACTCTCCCTAAGGCTTGCCAGGGGACCTCTGGCCTTAGCAAATAAACCCTCCAAAATGGAGCTAGGCACGTCACTCAGTGATAGAGCCCTTGCCTACCCACCAGGGTGAAAACCCTAAAAACAATGACAAATCCTCTACAAGACCCCACCACTCAGCTGGGCGTGGTTGCGTACGCCTGTAATCCCAGCAACTGAAGGGCTGAGGCAGGAGGATCAGTGCGAGTTCGAGACCAGCCTGGGCCACAAAAGTGAGTTCAGGGCCAGCCTGAACTGCATAGCCTGAGACCCTGTCTCAAAAAGACAAAAAAAAAAAAAAAAGACCCCACCACTATTCAAATTCATTGTCCAAACAGAAAGCCCTCTTCACAGAATGGTTCTGCTAACCCAAACTAAGCAAAAGCCTCCAGTCATTCCTTAGCCCCTCCTTTCTCTGGCCTGCAAGCTGCCAGCCCTCAAAGCTTCCAACAAGGATGACCTCTCATTTCCAAGACAAAAAAGTAAACCAGGACCCTGGCCCTATAGCTTGTGGTTGTTTCTCAGTGAAGCCAGGCAGGTGCACAGGCCAGCCATCTCCTGAACATGAGGTGGGGAACAATATCCTGGTCCCAGGAGATCTTGTGACCTCTGCAACCTCCACAGCCAGAAGTGCCCTCCCCAGCGGCTGGCAGAAAAGGTCTGCAGAGAGCATGTACCTTGGAAATTAGTTCATCATGATTGGCCAGGTGAGCCCTGCAGTGAATGCAGCTGTAGGTCCGGTGGCAGGAGGGCAGATATGCCTGGAAAGTCTTGGATCTTGTCATCTTCACCATTGGTGCCGCTGAGCGTGGGGTGAACTCTGGGGCCGCCCACGAGGCCCTCCCACAGGATGGGTCGCACGGGAAACACCGGAAGACACAGGTAAAGGCCGTGGTTTGGCAGGGGGTGGTGTGGGGCAGGCTCCACACACTGGTAACGTCTGCAGAGCAAGGAGCCTCAGGCCGAGGTCTAGGGCTGGTTCTTCAGCAACCTGCAGGGCCAACGTAAGAGAAACAGCATTAGCGAATGGAGCAAGTCTTCCCCTAAAGCAAGCAGAGTCCAAGTATCACCCAGAGGATAATACAAGCATGATAAAAGGACTCCCTTTCATCTGTTTCTTGTACTGAGCCCCAGCTGCCCAATGGATGTAACAGACATCACTCCAGTCTTGCTGCTTTTTTAAAGTTGGAGAGTCCTAGCAGCTCAGAACTTTTAAGTAGTGACCCAGGTACCAAGCAAACCAATATCACTGCCATCTCCAGCAATAGCCAGGGCTGAAGATGGCTCTCAATGGCCCCTGGGAGAGGGCTCTGAAGACAGCTACCCAACACCCAGCTGGTGGAAGAGAGCTCAGCATGCGACAGTCACAGATGGATGCCCATCCATTTCCAGATGCTGGCAAGCCCATCCCTTGCAGCACTATCTGCCTGTGCAGCCTGCTAACCCCGCACCAGCCTTGCTTAGGGACTGAGCCCAGGATACAAAGGATCAACTTCTCTATTGCTTGGGAGAAGCAGCTCCCTGTGCAGTACCTTGTTTAAAAACTGATGCCCAGCACATTTTTTTTAAGAAAGGTTACTAGATGAATGGGCTGGTGAGATGGTTCAGCAGTCTAAAGCATCTGCTTAGGAAAGCTTAGGCAACGGCAGGGACTGTGGTTGGATTCCTAGCACCCCAGGGCAGGCTGAGCTGACTATAAAAAAAGAAAATAAATAAATAAGTTTTACCCCTCTAAAAAGAAAAAAAAAAAAAATGGTACATTCAGCCTCCTACAACTATCAGAGTGAACTTTCCCAGAATTTTTCCCTGGCCCTCAGAGTTCCCATACACATCCCATAATACCAAACACTCGAGCACTTCCTCAGCTCTCTTATTCTATGGGAAGTCATGGACACTAAGAAAGTGGGGTGACTCCCACAGTGACCAAGCAAGCAAGAGGGCGGGCCTGAGGCTCTGCTTCTCACTGGCTCACCTAGCTGGGGCCCTGGCACTCATCTATGCCCTGGACTTCACTAATGGGGATGATGTTCCCACTTGCCTACCTCCCAGGAGAGCCCTGAGTGTTAATTAACACCTGCGTCATGCTTTGAAGATAAAACTATTTAGAGACAGAGAAGGAAGAAAAACAAAATCAGATCTTCCTTGCTGCATTGTGTCTGGGATCCATCCATCTGTGCATGGAAGAGAAAGCCGGTAAGCCACAAGTCTTCCTTCCCCTCTAAACCTCACTGAAACCAACACTTTCAAACAAAGGGAAGTTGCTTGGGGCAAGCAGTGTGGCTCAGTGGTAGTGTACTTGCCTAGCACAAATGAGGCCTGGGTTCAAGTCTAAGTACTGAAAAAGCAAATTTAGTCAAATCAAACAAACTCTTAAGTCAAAAACCTCAGTTAAATCCCCATCAATTCTTTTTTTTTTTTTTTTTTTTTTTTTTTTTTTTGTCTTTTTGAGACAGGGTCTCGCTATGCAGTTCAGGCTGGCCTTGAGCTCAGTTTTGTAGCCCAGGCTGGTCTCGAACTCGCACCGATCCTCCTGCCTCAGCCTCCCCAGTGCTGGGATTACAGGCGTGAGCCACCACGCCCGGCTAAATCCCCATCAATTCAATAGGCCAAGTGTGATACCTATAATCCTAGGGGATGGGGGAAAGGCAGGAGGACTGCCCTTTGGTTTAAGGCTAACCTAGACTACAGAGACCTTGCCTCAAAACAAACAAAAGAATCCAATAAAACCCACATCACTTGGGCCGGAGAGATGGCTCAGTGGTCTACAGTGCTGCTTAGGCAAGCTTAGGCAACTGCAGGGACCATGGTTTGACCCCCGGCACCACATGCTACGCCAGACCCACCCCCAGGGCAGGCTGAGCCAGCCATTAAAGAATAAATTAATTAATTAAACTAAAATTTTTAAAAACCTACATCACTTCCAAAGGGGGTTTATCAAAGAGAAGCTGCTCACCTCTGGCACCTTCTTCATACTCCTCAGACCTAGACCACGGCAACACTATTTTTGCATGGCAACACTACTGCAAAGGCCTGGGCTCAAAGACAACTGTGGTCACTAGGCCTTACCCTAGGATAAGAATATGTCCCTTCTGCAACCCTGAACCACACAGGCTCTGTATGCATGGCAACCAATTACATGTGAGGTGCTCTAGGGATTCAGACCTACAGGGACCAGGGCAAAAAGTCACCCCTGCTGGTCTTCCCCTAGTATCTTTAAAGATGTGACATCAGGTTAAACTGTACATTACAGAAATGCTCAAAAGACATCAAGGGGAAAAATGACCAATTCCTTCAGCTTTGCCTCAGAGTGCACAGGACATTGGGTAGAAAAATACAAATATGAACCCTTGGACCAGAGCCCCTGTCACATCCTGAACATCCCTTGGATGCGGGGTGGGAGGATGAGGGGAAACTATTGGAAGCTAAAGGATTACAGGTGGTGGGAAGAGCCAGGCCTCCCTGCAGGGATTTCCTGAAATACCCTCAACTTTTCCATACCTCTGCTCAGTCAGAAAGAGGCCTAGGAGGAAGGCACGGAAAATGAGCTGGAGGCTCCCCAGGGCCAAATGCTTCTGAAGGCCAGGGCCCAGCTGCCCCGGAGGAGTGCAAGAGTAAGTGAAGCACTGGGCCATCTTTTTACACAAACATCCAGGGGAGAAAGAAAAACAATGACCCTGGCTGCCTCTCCACGTTTACAGAGCAGCTAGAGTCTGTTTTCTTATGCATGCAGACAGCTTCTAAATTATGCATTTCCCTGGAGTACAATTATTTCTTTTCTCACTTCTCTTCTGTAAGAAACCAAGAAAAGTTCACAGGCAGGTTTCTGAGTATTCTCAGCTTCAATTCAAATCCCCGAACTTTCTTGGCTATCTTCTGCAGAACAGGCATTTACAGTCTGTATTAAATGTCAATATGTCACAAACATACCGCCATGTGCATACATACTCATTCACCCCTCATCCTCGCTCTGCGCATACAAAGACAACAGAAAACGCCACAGCATGAGCATGGCCTAGGCTGCGCAGCACTGGAGACCCATGCAGAGCTGAGACAACAGGCATCAGCCTGGGCTGTGAAGGACTCACTCTGGCCCTCTTGTTCCTTAACGTGAACTCACAGGCATCCTAAAGCCAGCAATTCCTTCCCTAGAAGAAAAGAGAGGGCCGGCGAGATGGCTCAATGGTCTAAAGCGCCTGCGGAGGAAACTTAAGGCCAGTGCTGAGACTGCTCCTTGATCCCTGGCACCACATGCTACACCAGCTGGCACCACCCCAGGGTGGGCTGAGCCAACCATAACACAAACAAATAAATGAGGTTTAAGAGAAATAAATTTAAGCCGGGTGTGGTGGCACACGCCTGTAATCCCAGCACCTGGGAGGCTGAGGCAGGAGGATCGGTGAGAGTTCGAGACCAGCCTGGGCTACAAAACTGAGCTCAAGGCCAGCCTGAACTGTACAGCGAGACCCTGTCTCAAAAAGACAAAAAAAAAAAAAAAA
>PVJA010030243.1:0-25958 GCA_004027025.1 Myocastor coypus | reverse complement strand
ATGTCTAGTTGTCCCCCCAAAGCCTCATGGAGTCATTGGGCGGGGACTTCTAGAGTTTGAGACTTGATCCATGATCCCTGGGATTATGGGTTTTAGTACTGATGGGATTATGGGTGGAAGTACTTCTGGGATTATGGGTGTAGCCTAGGGCGGGAGCTAAGGTGGAGAGCCTGAATGTAATATAAAGAGAGACAGAAAGGCAGACTGAAGCTCGAGCTGGTGCTGCTGCTCTGCTGCCCTGTTTGGTTGGCTGCCTCTGCCACCATTTTGCTGCTGTTCTGCCACCATGAACTGGATGCTCTCCACCCTGCTCCACTCAGCCTTGGGCTAGCCGAATATGGACTGAAACCTCTATGAACTGTGAGCTAAATAAACATTTCCTTCCTTCATTTTGAGTGTCAGCTATTTGTCCCAGCAACGAGCAAAAAGTAACTAAGCCAGTGGCTTCTTGCATTTCTCATTGAGATTACACAACACTTACTCACTGTAATAGACCACAGATTAGCATTGCATTTAGGTGAGAGAAAATGAGGAGCCTATTTATAAAGTTAAATGATTAATGGTCCTTTCAGCTACCAAGTAAATACCCAAGGACTAATCTCAAAACGAGATGGAATCTAGGTCTGCAGACACCCAGTCCAGGGTTCTTTCTGTATATACCTCTTTAAACCATGACTTCTTCTTGCTTAAAGTGTTGAATGTTCAAAGTAGCTTTCTAAAGACTACTAAAGCTTTGAGACACAATACAAGTGCTCTCTGGAATATGCCTCTAGATTGTTTAATTTTCAAGCTTTATGATCTTAAAAGTCATGGCACAACTTTCACTCAGTACATTATTAATTATGAAAGAAAAAAGAAAAGAGAGGGCTGACCAGATAGCCCAGCAGACTAAAGCACCTGTTTAGACAGAGTGCAGCAGCCAGGGTTTGATCCCCAGTATATCATGCTGGGCTCTCCCCTGGATCATGCTGACACGGCAGTTGAGACTGGACGTGATGGCATGCACCTGTAATCCCAGCACCTGGGAGGCTGAAAACAGGAGAATCACTAAGAGTCAGATTGACTACTAGTGAGACCCTACAGACCCTATACTAAATACATTTTTAAAAAGAAAGAAAGAAAAGAGAAACAGCCTTTGTTATGGTTTGCACCTAGTTGTCCCTCCAAAGCCTCATGCAGTCATGGGGTGGGGACTCCTAGAGTTTGAGATTATTTCATAATCAAGGTTGGAATTAAGGTTTTTAGTCCTGCTGGCATTATAGGTCTTAGTCCTGCTGGGACTATGGGTCTGAGTACTATGCCCAGCCTGGGAACGTAATTTAAGGGAGACCGACTTCCTGTCTGTTGCCTTTGTTGCTGCTACTCCTCCATTTTGCTCTTTTCTCTTTGCCACCACCAGAAATTGCTGCTCGCCACCATGTGCCTGTCTGCCTTGGAGCCAGCTGAATATGGACTGAAACCTCCAGTCACTGTGAGCTAAATAAACCTTTGCTTCCTTCATGTTGGGTGTCGGGTATTTGTCCCAGCAACGAGAGAAGAGTAACTGAGATACCCTTCATATATTTCCCACTTCAGAGCTCACAGAGCAATTTCCCAAATACTAATTGCCACATGTGATCCCTTAAGGGAGTGCCTTTTGTGCTGCCTCTTGTCCCAGAGTGCTGGGACACCGAGAAGTGTCCCATGGTACTGCCTTCCTGTTTAGACCCACAGCCCACAGCTCTCTAGGAATCTACTATAAATGTGCTCCTAGGTAAATAAGGAAATGAAATTAGAACATTCTCAAGATTCTGGCTGCTTTTAACTTTCTATACATCTAAGCCTGGAGTCTAGAACTCTGGAGTATTGGATTTTTAGTTATCTTATTTGTAAATTAGAGACACATAGTGGGGAAAAATAAATATAGTATATTCAAGAAAAAGAAGACACTAGGAAAGTTTGGGCCATCAGAGTAGAGTTCACAGCCCTGCTGCTACGCCTCTCACTTCTGGGCCTGGCACTGTGCTTTGGCTGCACTGAGAAATGGGCATGGAGAAAAAGTTGCTGGGATGGGGAGGCCTGCGGTTCAGCAAAGAATAAAAAAAGGGAAAAAGAGCCCATCACTCATGTGCAAGACGGACTGGCTTCTGAGCAACACACGCTCCCCTTACTCTCCAGTTGCCCTGGATCACAAGATCTTCTGGCCACTGTGGACTCCACCAAAGATGCTTCCACCACAGATCTTGGGGCGAGTGACTGCATTTAATGACATAAGGAAGAGTAAGCTTTTCCTTTTCTTTTTCTGTTTATTGTTAATGGTGACAAACTGCAGTAACTAAGAGGAGAGAGTCACAGACAGTGTGCGCGGTGGGGGAGGCGGCAGGAGTTGGGTACTTTCATATAATTCAGGGAGTGCCATGTAACTTTTTAAAACAGGGACACATCATCTACACTCCCAGCACACATATATACTTAACTATATGCACGAGGCCCCTTGTACAAATTCATGTGCATACACACGCTCATGCGCATTACACAAGCCCCACCCCAACACACACAGTGTAACTAGACAAACACATAATTGTGCAGACACAAGCAGGCATGTTTCCTCTTTGCTTGGAGTGTACACCTACCCCCACTCCACTAGCCACTAGGCAGGCCTCAGCTGGGATGCAGCAACTGAAGCTCCTTCAGAGCTCTTCTGTTCAGCTGCGTTCCTCTTGGCTGTCCTTTTTAATGGCTGCCAGCGCAATATCGTTGTCTTCTCTCCTCATATTGGCAGTATTGCCAAGAAATCTTTTTCTTTACAGAAATAGAGAAATGAGCGCCCAGTACATTGTTCATCTGGAATTCAAAAGTTTTGATTTTTAAAATGTGCTCAATGAGAGGACTCATCATTGCGGAGAAGAGCAAAGAGAGCTACAGGCTCATTTAGGTTTTCCATACTAATTCAAAGCTTATCCCAAGGAAAGCATTTGGGTTTTCAATCAAATCTCAGAAGTTCACTGGCCTCTTGAATTAAACAACTCCTCTTCTGCCTGACCTGAACCTCCTTTTGTTTTGTTATGTAGATCTGACCTTTGCTTCACAAAGGTGTTGTTGGCACAGAGAAGACATCAGGAAACTTTGTGCCAACCCAGCAGAGTTCAAGGCCCTGCTGCTACTCTCCCACCTTTGGGCCTGGCACTGTGCTCTGGCTGCCCTAGGCAATGGGCATTCATGAGCCCCAGAGATTTTTCTAGCCAACATTTCCTAGGCCAAAGAATATCTCTGAGCAAAAGAGAAAAGTAGACCAAATCCCCAGTGGTGTGCTGAATTAGGCCCAAGAGCATCAGGATGTCGTACACTTCTGTTTCAGTCAACCTTCGGCATATTTTCAGCCTGCAAGTGCATCATCTTTTCATCTCTTTCTTTTCATTTTGTTTTGGTTTGGTTTTATTGTTTGTTTGTTTTGTTTTTTGACTCAGGAGCAACCAAATCATTAGCACTCACCCAGCAAGGTAGCGCAACCATTTTTTTCTCCTCCAAAGAGGGCCAACTATCTGATACTGCCGTACCAGAAACTTCTTTATACAGAAGGGATACAGTCCAGAATATCCCCCTATCAAGACTGCCATGCCTATTCTGAATTTTACTCAACTCCAATAGACACACTGTTATGGGGAAATTTCTTGATCTGCTTCAAGATTTATCACCACTGTGCTCTATGTACCAGGTTAAAATAGAACTCCTTGGAGAGGCCTCAGTAGGTCATGAGTCCGTTCATATGGCAGGTATTCTATAGCCTATTACAAAGTTTTGGACTGAGCCCTTAATCTACAAAACTGTTAACTCCTAGCTTTGCACTGCAATGTATGTAAAAACATTCTCCCAAGTGAATCTGCTTGGAATTGCCCTCAAAATTTTGCTGCAACACAGAAAAGGGTAGGAATCCGAAACATGCTACTGCTCACAGGGGTAGAGTTTATCAATAGATGAAAGAGAGTTTGTATAAAGCAAGAGAAGGAACTATTGTGTTGGATTGATTTAAGACTAACTGCACCCTGTCAAAAAAAGATTTTTCACCTGTCAGGCAGTCATTTTTACAAATGTATGATATGAGTACTGATTAGTGAAAATGCTCTTTTCTAGGTGAATTATAATATCACCCTTTGCTTCCTTGATGTTAATCTTAAACTTCCCCCTTTTGTGTGCTCACTTGTGTACTGATTCAGCTTCCAGGGAAAAGGTGAGATACATTCATGGCAAAGTAGAACTGATCTTTCAAAACACCAAATGAAGGTACAGTGAAAAGAGGAAGACAATGTCCAGCAAAAAACAAAAAACAACAACAACAAAAAAAAAACAAAGCAACTTCAGCCCAGCATGAGGGTTTTCAGTATATAAGGCACCAAATTTCTTTTTCATATAGAAACACATGGGAACCGGCACTCTTGACATCAGCACTGAGATTTCTCTGAAATTCTTTTAACTATGTCATCAACCCACATATTTTGAAAACAAATTGTTTCGCGTTTGTTTGCTTTAAACACAAGACATTATTGTCGTAGATGAAAATGAGACTTTATAGTAAAATGTCAGCATAAAAGCACAAGAAGAGGAGGGAAAAAAAAAAAAACCTCAAATAAAAAGCAGTGCCTGTGCAGCCTTTGCTAGCAGCCTGGGTAGGAAGGATTAAAAGTGACCTCAACAACTATGGCAAATGTACTGAAAGACCTCTCCTAAGAAGGCTGTGTGAATAATGCAAGGATTTTAAAAAACAATTTGTTTTATGACACTTTTTTTTTGAACTTACAGAAATTAGTGGCAGCAACAAAATCAAGGGCTATTGACATCTTGTAGCTGAAAAGCGTAAGCTGGCATCATTTTGCAACCTTGTTTTCTTTGGTCACATGCAGAGTAGAAATAAAATATATCTGGCAGTTGAGAAATGCCAGAATACTCTCTGTAAATTGTGTTATAGATTATTTACCAAATGAATTGTTTCTCTTCATTAAGACAAGGGACAGCAGAACACAGAAAAGACACAGCCGACGTTATGGGGTGGACCAGGCAGCAACTGCTCCTCAGCACCGTAGCTGCTTTCAGCAGATGACGCGAGGACACCAGTGTGGTGAAACTGTTGTGTCTATTTGGACACAATCAGTGATTGCTATCAAGAAGCTGCCCTACTACTCTTCCGAAAGTGAGAACTGAGACGTGATCAAATTAAGATAAGAACACACAGTGTGCTTAATCTTTCTTTTAAAAAATATAGCTAAAAATTTTAAAAATGAAAAACCAGGCCACTGAATCTCATCCACTTGCCTAATGCTACATAGAAAATCTTAAGCAGTATGGATGCTTCTTTGCAGTTCCACACAACACATCCTGGAATTCTGCTCCCCAAGTGAGACTTTCTGTAACAGACTGCCAGAAGAAAGAGAGCACTGGACTGAGATTCAGAAACTCAAACTCCGTACTAGGTTTCCTTTCAGTCATGGATAAACCTGGTATCTGTCATCCCACCCAAATTGCCTCAGATCTTTCTGAAACATTCTATGCCTATAGCCCCTTCCAGCTAGAATAGTCTAATTTGTATGAGTGATAACATTTGTAACAGATTTAATGAAACTTGCCTGTCAAATTTTATTCTGAATATCCTAATAACTAATTTCTGGGAAGTCAATGATCATCATATGTAGTATCTTTTGGAGGCTTTCAGGTGACCATGAATACAGTCCCACTATTTATAATCACAATTTAGGTGTCACAGGCCCTTCCTAATTTCCTGTTATTTCTGCATCAGTGTGGCTTCACTGCATTTCCCTCCAGAGTACAAAGGAAACATAGTTTCATACACACCATCTTTCTGCAGTGATAAATGCTTGAACGTTCTTTGTTTTGCCAGAAATGCTTGAGAAATTGGGGTGGTAAGGAGCTAGAGAAAGAGACCACCATAATAATGCAGAAAAATAAAATAGGCAAGAATTTGGAAAAAAATGAGAAGAGAAAATAAAATACAGCTATTTCTCATTTAACGACCAGTTCTGCTCTTGCTAGTTAAATAAATTGGTTGCTAAATGAGAATTTGCATATAGTACTTACATTAGAATGTTCAGAACAAAGAAATGTTCAAAGGAAACTCCAACTTGATGACTTTGCTTTTATTTGCATAACTTTTGCACTCAAGACTGTAATGTATGACAAAACATAAAACTATAGTACTGTGCTATACAGTAAAATCAGCAAAAATTACACTCCTGCATAAACAAGGTGTACTGTACAAAAAAAGACACTGAAGCTTTATAAATAAGTGTACAGAACTGTAGGGGGAAACAAGATAGGTCATCAGTCTGAATGCCACACCTTTGCTGTATGTCCAAGTAGTTGTTAAACAGATAGGTTGTTAAAAGAGGAATATCACCAAAGGACTCTATATAGTCCTGTGTTGCAGAATGGGCTATATAGAAAAAGAAATAAATTTAAAACAAAATAAGAACGTGTTGATGGAAAAAAAACATACATCAGTTGCTAACAGCAGAAGGATAATAAACATCCATGGCTAAGGGCAACATGTCAAAAATGCTGATTACTATATAAAAGAGTATGAATTCTAATGGGTGTCCTCTTAGGTCCCCATTTCACACAGATAGTCCATCCCTGCCAGCCACAGAAAAAGGAAAAAAAAAACGAGTTTTCCTTCATGTGGTCATTTGAATTAAACAGTCATTTGAATCCAGAGGCCTATAAAGCCATTCTGAGCTATATTTTTGCTTTTTTTTTTAATTAAAAAAGCTTTAGCTCTCCCCTCATCACTTGCAAGCAGAATTGGTCTGATCCAGAGAGGAGGTTATGCATAAGAGCTACCACTCTCTATTGAATTAGGGGATCTCTCATGCAACACATCTCACCAATTACAAGGTAGGGATGCAATTCTATGATTTATCATACATTACACTGTTAAGTAATATAACATTATAGATACAATTTGTACCTATCTCTCTGCAGATTAGAGAGGTGGCACGTGAAGAGAGGATCATTAAACACAGTGCGAGGGCAAGGGCCAAGCTCTTCTCTTTAACAAGCTGCTCCAAGTGCTACCTTTCTAATCCATGGAGAAAAAAAGAATAAATTGTTCCCGAAGCACATTGCATATCATGCTCTTTGGGGCTGGAGTATTATTTTTTAAAACACACAGGAAAACATTATTTTTGTGTAGGCCATACCTCTCCTAAATTTACAGCCCGATGATAGCATAAAGAAACAACAACTTTGAATTTATTGGGTAATTTCTCATTCCAAAGGTGAAGAGATTGTTTCCACATGCACAGATGTGTGGAGGTGTGTAGAGATGCACTTCACAATGGAAGGAGCAGAGATCCCGCACAAAGGCAGTGCATATCAGCATTCTGATTTAAATGAGGTGAAATTATTGAAATAACTCTGGATGATATTGTTTATGCATTAGATCACTGCTGTCTACTAAGAATATAATGCAAACTAAACACATTTTACATAATATCTCCATTTTAAAAAGAAACAAGTGAAATTATTTTTATCTAAATACATGCAAAACATATACATAATAAAAATTATTACTGACATATTTTATAGTATATGTGACACTGCAAACTCACCACATTTCAAGAGTTCAAAGGTCACAGCTTCCTGGTGGCTACCATATTGGATAGTACAGCAGTAGGACTATGTAGGATCTTCTGGGACTTTAGTTTCCGTTTTGGCTTTGCTGCTTTCTTTGGAACTGGGTGCATTTTTAACTCCTTTTCCAAAGGGGTTAAAAATTTTCAGTCATACTCATGAGTAGAAAATGGATGTTTACCACAGTGAGTGTAAGCATCCACTCCACCAGCATTTAGAGTCCTATTGCAGAAACACCAAGCTCCATCATCTCATCTGCTCTATTTGTAGCTAATAAAGCATACCAACATGGACATAAATTTCAACCTCAACAGACAACCCAGACTCATCTTATTAGAATACCTTGCTTACAATATTCTTTCTCCTCTAAGGTTTCTATAGTACCACTTCTAGCTGCATTAAACTCAATTAGATTCCCTTTTGCCCCAACTATACCCTTTTATAACAGGAAAATTGTATAATTCGCTTGAATGGCAGTAAAATGAGGTAGGCAAAGATATAAGGACAGCATTAGGCTGCCTCATAAACTCTGGCTTGTCATGGGACAAGTCATTGATTTCTATTGGCAATCTCATTGTAATGTCAGACTGTAAGTTGAATTCATTCTTCACTACTCTCTCAGGTAAACAATGGGCTAAAGAGTAGAAATGGACTAGAATGAAAATACAGTAATTACTCCCAGAAATAATTGGGTAACTTGACTTGTCTGATATCTGAGAAAGTATAGGTTAGCTGGGCCCCATACAACACCTGAACTAACTGCCTCCAAATTAGTATCTGCCTCTGGACCTTGGAAAAAGCAATTCAACTGTGACTTGAGTTAGAAAGCCAGTGAAAGAAAAGAGATGAAAGAAAGTTATGTGGTAGAATCATAAGGCAGAATTTCCTTATTTCTATATTGTCCTTACTACTTTTCTACACATTAAGATATAACTGTCATACATATATGAATGTGCCTATGCCAGTAAAACCATGAACTTTGGAGTCAGAATTATCTTCAAATTTTTTAAATTTAAGGTTAAAAATCCTAAATGATCTAACTTTAACATTTGCAGTGTTTTCTACCTTTCATTTGCCCTGTGATATTAGATGAGCTCTGTATCTCTTAGTTTTTTTTTCCTGTGCAGTAACGTTTCCGTGGGAATGACCACAAGGGTCAGAAACACAGGCATGCTTCTGTGGTCACAAACACACTCAGCCATACTTGGTGGAAAGAGAAAGTGGCCTAACATTTGCTGAAGAGTCAGGCACATGGCAACAATGAATGACAGGGAAGCTCCTTTTGCTGTTGGCTTTTTAAAATTAATTAATTTTAATAAGAAATATCAACATGATAGTTTGACAACACATCGGTAGTACATTCGCAACAACTGACACACTGCATATTGTCCTCACAATAGTAATACAGAGCACAGGGTGTGGGCATGACACACCTTCCAATTGATATTGATAAGGAAAGAAAACAAAAGAAAAAAATTCTTCTCTTTGAACTAAGAGGAGACAGGTGCACGTACATCACAATGTTCCACAACTGCGGTGGGCCACCAGTGAGTTGTTGTTGGCTTTCAATCGTCTTGTATAGTGCCATATTTCTATTCTAGCTTCAGCCCTTGTCAGCAAGAACCCATTGTAGGGAGCTACCTCATATTTTAGAAACCAGTCCATTGAAAATTCTTTGTGAATGTATGTCCCAGAACCATGGCAAAGGACTCTGAAGCTAGGATCAGTGCAGACAGTGACAGTATTTGTCTTACTTTTCTCTCATTGCTGGGGCAAACACCTGACACACAAGTTTAGGTAAGGAAAGGTCTATTTAGCTCACAGTTACAGAAATTTCGTGGTTTAAGGGAACCTGAATTCTATAGCAACACTGAGGCACTGCTCCGCCTTGTCCAAGATGATCTACTCAATACCTCCAAGAGAGTTCACCAGGCCTGGGGCAGGGCGAGCTGAGGAGGAGCATGCTGGTTGATTAAGGATTCACACCTCTCTGGCCCCGACCCTCAAGCCACACCCTGAACCCCTGATCCCACAGCTTTAGCTCAAGCTGGGAGCTTGACCATCTCATGATTTACATGAGGCTCTGGGGGACAACTACACAGAAACCATAACATTCATGTGAGCTTTGTTAAAAGGAGACCTGCAATAGTTTGTTTTTCTGTATTCCCAAATTACCATTTGAAATCATAATACAATGTGTTGCTCATTCATTGATAAAGCTAAGGACATGGACACTTTTATTATACTCCCAGAACTAGAAAATAAATAATTATTCCATAGAAAATTTTATGTTAATTTATCTGCTATAGTAATATTACCAGTAAACATTTATGGAACATTTAACAGAGATATATCTCAACATATAACACATAAAAACCCACTATATTTTTTAAAGAAACTTAAAAATTCTGTAATTTTAGGTAGTTTAGGTGGAAAATGCTTATATCCTTTTCTTAGTATTTCTTTTTTTTTTCCTAGAAGTATCCACAGTGCAAATTTTTTTTATGTCTAGTCATCGCTTTACACATAAAATGATGTTCCTAGAGGAAAGGCATCCTTTCAAAGGTCTTGACAAATGAAAATATAGGCAAACTGATATCTCCTCCTTACTTAAATAAAGGAAAGGAAAAAATAAGGAAAAGTTTCAGGAATCACTGAAAGCAAAAACAGAAGCCCCAAACCTAAGCCAAAATGCACTGTGTGGTCCCTCTCTTCACATAGTGTGTTCTCAGTGAGCAAAATGAGGCTGAGGCAGGGATGATCAATCAATGATAAAGTGTTTCAACTGAAAGCAACTGCAAGAGAGCTCACCCAGTAAGGACCATGACATCAGAGAAGTGACACACGAGTTTAAGGCCCCCCAAAAATAACATCATTAGAAGACCTCAATGGGGAAAAGAAACCAACAAAAATCCTGAAGGAGAACATTTCTCTTTGAATTCCTCTTAGACAAAAAGGGAAACTTGGGTAGACAAGTGATAAGGAAGTGCTGAGCTCTCCTTTCCTGAACAGCAGGTAGATACAAGCCACTTGGAGCTCTGAAGCCATGTCACATGCTCTGACTAGTTTGCTTGGCTCTCTTAAAGTCAATTTCTTCTTTTGTGAGATGGGGCAAGAGCAGGTTCTTCAGGTCTGAGAGGAGGCCTTTCTATAATCATAGTTATAATGTGTGCATTGAATAAATATTTTTCAGGCTTCTAAGGATACCTCATGGAAAAGAGTATTGGACCGTTTTACTTCTGCATGACTGCAACCAGCATGATCCAACCTGCTTGAGGATGGGCGTGAGATCTCAACTCAGTTCTCTCCCTGCCTTTACTCCTCCATTCTGCCTCTTTAGCTGATAATGTAATAAAAGCATTATCCAAATTCCAATTTTACAAGCAAAAAAAGAGAAAGACTATGTTTTCAGCTGTATTTTGACTACCACAAAAACAACAGAAACACCTTGAAGCTGACAGCATAGTCCCTTGTGACCCAAAGAACACCTCAGTCAGATCCAATATTCAATGAAGTTATCATTATTAATGAGATTTTCTCTTGTGATAGATTCATATGTAAACTTGATAATCATAGTATGCTATTTGGACGTGAGTCATATTTGAGATTACTAAACTAATATAATCGTTAATATCTGATATAATACGTCCATGTGTAATTAAGCAAAGCAAAAATCCTGCCCAGGCTTGTCTTCCTCCTCATCCAAAGATTGTTACAAAAGAAAGAAGTCATTATGGCTAATAGTGTTGGATTTCATCAGTGTCTCCTCTTTTCACCATTGTCGAAAATGCCCAGTCCTCAGCAGCCACTGCAATGACAGGAGAACTGAACCGTCACAAATGGTGTGACAACTGTGGTGATGACCCACTGCCAAGGAGAAGTGATAAGCAAATATAGGACGTTTAAATCCAAAATTCAACTTCAGCAAAATTCTCAGACGTAGGGAAGGGAAAAATGGCAACCTGGGAGGACTTCTGAGTTTTCAAAGTGCATTTTCTAATCCATTTTCTCTTCTTTAGCTCCAGCTTTAAACTGTAGTTACCTGATGTCACCATTTCTGGTGCTTACCAGGGGCCAGCAATTGTGCCAGCCAGCATGACTATGTCTCCTTACGCCCCTCTCAGCCCACCCACCTCAGTTGGGTTCATTCGGGCAGGTGACCAAGATGGACCAAGTGCCCAAATCCACCCTTCCAGGGCTCCCTGGTATTTTGATCTCACAGAGCTCGGGACAGCAACATGGCTACTTGCAATGACCAGAAGTCTCAGGAAGAACAGCAAACAAAGCAGCGATGAGTTAATTCTGGAGGCCAAGCTTTTGATTAAAGTATTTCTCACATTTCTCTCAGCCTGTGGCCTAGGTCAGCTTCTAGCCTCCCAGCCCTCACAGAAATTAGCTGATCAGAAGGAGCGCTCTTGTCCTGAGCTCAGAATCACCCTCACAGCACACACCCCACCCAGCTCCTTTCCAATTGTCAGAGATCATATTAGTGCAGTTGTCAAGGTTTGACATAAGGATGAACAGAAGGGTTGTTACTGGCTAGTGAGTGGAGAGAAGTTTCCAGTCCAAAAGAGAAAAAAATCTCCGCCTAATGAATAATGCTGAGAGTGGGGGAGGAGAGTGAAGTCTTGCCTCTACCTCTTTCCTCCCTCCCCTTCCCCTCGCCTCCTCCGATCCTCATTTCTCTCTCTCTCTCTCTCTCTCTCTCTCTCTCTCTCTCTCTCTCTCTCTCTCATTAAGGGCATGGGTGGACCATGAGGCAGAAGGAAACAATTTGTCCCTTTCTTGGACCTTTCTTCTAATACAGATCTGTGAAGGATGCCACTGTCTCTATTTCTCAAATCAAGGATGCTCATAGGTCAGCAACATACACTTTGTAGCATAGAGAGAGTCTACTGTTCTTCAATTTTTTTCAGCATTCATTGCCTTCAGCCTACCTCTGGTCACTATTAAAGCCTCCCAATATAAATGAGACCTGTGGTAGACTGAGACTGGAGTTATACGTAAAGCTTTGACAATCAAGCCAGAGATTGATCAGAAAGAGAGAGTTCAAGACCCTCCAGATCCTAAGAAAGGCAGGGTCCTATTTGGGCCAGTGTGGGTGAGTCACCGGAGGTCACATAAGGTGACCTTACTTGGAGATGAAGTGATAAGCCTTCCCAGAAAATAAATTAACCCAAACAGTGACCCTTTAGGCTTGATATCGTTGCTTTAATATAATAACAATAATAAAGCTGACATGGACTCACAACCTGTAATTTGTAAATTTAGCTCCATATTTCATATCTGTATAAGATTTAAAGCGTGTCTTCCACTGATAAAAATTTGATTTCTCTATCTGCCTCTAATTGACCACACCCTGCACTCATTATTAACTCTTCTGCTACCTCATTTTCTCAGATGTTCCTTATCCTGTATTGAATCAAAAATCTAGGCCGTCCTACCTGGAGGGCCCTAGAATGCCATTTAACCTGACTGGTGTGATGTGCTCTGCAGGAGGGAAGCAATGAAGCAGAACAGAGATGATCACAAATTGAGAACTGTTCTTCCAAATAATAGGAAGGGGGAAATTAGACAAAGTGCCTTTTCATCATTTGCCCCATCCTTGCTCAATTTTGCATAAAGAATCCCTGGGAATCCTGAAAGGTATTCTCCAAGAGAGGTCACAGTTACTTCCAAGGCCTGAGGACCTCTGGCTGGAGCTGACCTTATCAAACCAGCTACAGGAAGAAGTAGGCTGCAGTGGAGGGGAGAGAAGGAAGGTCACTGAGGATGGTCCCATCTGGTAGCTCTGCATCTTGGAACCAACTGGAAATGTTAACATAAAAGCTTTCCAATAAACTGCATGATGTTTGCATATCTTATATACACCAAAGGGATAGACAAATGTCTGGTGGAAAAAAAGGAAAAAAGAAAAATGAACACAGCTCTTAACAGCTATAAAATCTTTGGCTCTCTTTCCTATTTCAAAAGCTTCCAGAGTATAAATAGTGGTCAAAAGTTCAGTGAACTGTCTTGTAGTGCGGATCTCCATTCAAACGGGAGCACTTTCGGAGAGTCTCCTGACACCATATCTAATTTCCAAAATGAATATGCTTTAATTTTCCTTCTTCATGCATTGTGCTTTTTCCTCATTTAAAACAGCAACAGCCTCTGGCAGTAAAGGACATCACATTTCTGTGTGAGATGAAGTTTTTTTCCCCTGTATGCAGGGGAATGGCATGGGTCAAGGGAGAAAAAATATATGCAAAAAGCAGCACATCCCACTGACCTCGGTATATTTTACATTACAATTTTGCCATTTCCAATATAGGTTCATTTTGCAATGGACCATATCACCCATATTTCAGGGTTGTAAAAAAGGGGGAGAGAGTATTAGAGGAGGCATTGTCTGCATACAGCATGTCCTGCTACAGGGTACTGATTGTCTGATTAGGGTGGAGTGTCACCTACAGAGAGGATACAGACACACACACAACTCAGAGCTCCAGCCTTCAGTGCTGAGCATATTTGCAGAAATAGATGCCACAAATGGATCTTGCCAATTAACGGAAGCATTGGGAGACTTCTTTTGAATGTAGCCAATAGCAGCTACTTGTGATGGCATGGATTTTATATTCAGTGTGTCCTATGCTCACTTGAAAGCACCAGTGTCCACTGACTCACTAAGGAAACACTACATACAGAAACTGAGCATCTTAGTGATTTGGCTATATCTGATTATCTATAACTATATGACAAAGAAAGATACCTTCAAAATAGATGTAGATGCATAATATGTCTCTAGATACATAAATATATCAATTTATGTAGGCACTAAATATGTTATATATTTAATATATTTCCCAGGTAGATAAATATAGATATCGCAAAAGAACCTAAATACAGATATACATGCAAAATATATAGGAATCAATATGAAAATCTAGGTAGATAGATACATTTTTCAAAAGGATTAATATATTCTTTTTACTAAATCAGATAATTTCTAAAACTAAGCAGTTAATAAGATGGAAATTTTAGATAATGATAAGTTTCTTAAATTGTGACACATACTAATTATAGACCACGATTGTAAAATGATCATAGAGATGGCACATGATATTTCTTGCTGGGTCATCCTCTACCATGAATAATTATTGATGCATTGCAGAGTTTTTCATTGGCATTTCTTTGTCAATCTATCAGTCCATAAATATTTTTGAAGAGAATATAGGGGCTGTGAAATAGGTATGAAGCTTGGTCACTGCTTTCAAACACTTCAGCTCAGTAGAACAAATCCAGTGTATGCTTGAAGTCCCTGATAAATAAGTCTAGGAATTTACAACATCAAACGAATGCTACCTGAATTAAGGTGCATTTACCAGCAATAAAATGTACAAAGTTGACAAACTTGGCTGTCTACAATAGTCACTGATGACTTGACAAAAAGGTGACAATTTATCTGGGCCTTGAAAGATGGATAAAGCAATAAGGAAAGGAAAACACGAAGAAAGGAGACGTCGCGGGGCATGGAGAAGAGCAGGTGCAAAAATGAGAAGACAGAGTGTGTGAGCGACTCTCTCCCCAGGGTTGTGAGCACAGAGGCACTTCAAGCAAGAGCACAGCACTCTGAGCAATGGATTTCCCTTTCAAAGGTAAAATCAGTGTTCAGTGTACAGACCACGTTCTAGAAACATGGGCTCCAAGGCCCTCATACCACAAAGGGAATTGGACGGGTACTTGCTCTCCCATGTACTGCTGGGCTTGGCTCAGCGACTATCCCAGAAAGCACCTCTGTCTGTCAGCAGAAAGCAGCTGCTCCATTTCACAGGTCTCTTCAGCCAAGACATGTGGCTGTACTGAAGGTCACTGGTGCTGGGGCCAGCAGCAGTCTAATTTCAAAGTTGAAGCGCACTGGGACTAAAATACACTTTCCTTCTAAGACGTAGAGATAGAAAGTCTGCAGATTAAGTTCAGTGACATAGTGCCTATCTGGCAAGCATAAGGTCCTGAGTTTGATTCCCAATACCTAAGAAAGAAGAAATAGAGAGACAAACAACTAACTAAGAAAATATATCGTATGGAAAGTGAGAAATAAATAATGGTTTTATTAGAAAGGAATGATAAAATTGGTGAAACTTCCTTTAAGAAAAATCTGTTAAATCCAAACCTACAAAACTGACATATCACACACTCATTACTCATCAGAAGTCCATTCTAACTGCAAAGTTAGTTTAACCAGCAAGATTTTCTGACACATATAAGACTCCATTTACGGTGAATTTTAGGCATGCTATAAAAACAAAGCGAGCCAGTCATGGGGGCACATGCCTGTAGGCCCAGCTCTTGGGAGACTGCAACAAGAGGATTTGTGTGAGTTTTGAGACCAGCCTGGCCTACAAAAGTGAGCTCAAGGCCAGCTTGAACTGCGTAGTGAGACCCTGTCACTAACAACAGTTCTACAAAGTACTGCCTATGGTCCTGTCTCAAAGACAAAAAAAAAAAAAAAAAAAAAGAGTTTCCTAATACGAAAGTCTTTCAAACTGGCTGGTTTAAATATTGCTTTGCATTAATCCTATTCATCACTTATCAATAGAAATGTGTAAGTCATGTATATCATTTACAGTACTCTTGAAGCTATTTTTAAAAAAGTAAAGAAACACAGGTTTATAGTGATATATTTTGTTTAATCCCAATATATCTAAAACATTATCATTTTAATTTTCTCTCAGTATAGTTACTTATTTTACCTTTTGTAATGGTTTCATTATCTTATATATGTTCCATTTTATAGTTCTACTCAGCTGTAGTTCAACTCCAAAATCTCAGTACCTATGAGCAGGGGCTGCTATCTTGAACAACGTAAATTTAATGCTTCATGTCTCTATTCAAAAGTTACATTTAAGGGCCTGAGTTCAATCCCCAGTTCAGATAGATAGATAGATAGATAGATAGATAGATAGATAGATAGATAGATAGACAGACAGACAGACAGACAGACAGACAGACAGACAGACAGATGTTGCATTTGACTTACATTGAAATAAGTGACGTGGAACCCAAGTGTGCTACTTGGTTCCAAAACTATCTGATGCTAAGTTGGCGTGTATTTAAATTCTTCCTCCCTAAGGGCTGTGTTAATTGTCACTAATGCTTAGGGATCTACACATAGGTGAGGTGAGCACCAACAGATATATTTTTGTGGACACTTGCTTCAGTAGTATGCAACCAAGCTTTCTTTCTCTTCTGGAATGGTTAGCAGATATGAAGTCTGGTTAAACAGACCTAATTGAAATCATGAATAAGTTTTGTTCATTTCTCATTTATTATTTTTAATGCATCAACTTTCAAAAAAGAAAAAAAAAGCTTTAGGAAACAATTAGAGTAAGCCAAGTGGGAAAGAAGATAAATTAATTGCCTTAGAAACCTAGACAGTAAAACTTGATACAACAAATTGTAAGAAAATAAAATATGGCTCTATAGACTTTCTCTAAAAAAGAAAGCTAATCTTGCAGATATTTAAGAGGCAGAAAAGCTTTTGGCATATAGATCAAGCAAAGATGAAAGTTGTCCAAGTAAAACAACTCTATTCCTTGCTAGGAAGAGGCTTTTTAGTTCTATCATTGCAAATAAAATCTTGGCTAAAAACAATCTGTTAAATTATATTCACTAAGAAATGCAGTCACAACATTTGGTGACTATCCCTTGTTGTCCTCCATTCATGTAGGTCTCTGTGACCATTGAAGATGTCACCTAGGCAAGTCTTAGCTACTCACATAAAACACACAACTAGGGATGTTGGAAGCACAGGACCTTCTTCCACGCAATGAGATGGACACTATGCAAGGTGTCCAAAGGCATAACCTCATCCTCAGGGGCTGTCTAAAGGCTTATAACTTTGGAGAATTCCTAGTCACTCATAACAGGCCCCAGAGCCCAGAAAACTTAACTCTGTTAATGCTCAACTTGATAGCCCCGACATTTTCCGAAATAAAGGAAATAAGCTTAATATTATTAAGCAGGGATTGTGCCTTGAGACAGGTAGTTGCCACATTCACCATGTATTTTCCAACAAAGCACAGAAGAACGAGTTCAAAGCACAAAATGAGCTGGCAAAGCAGGCTTCACTTAAACACATGCAAAGGCATTGTTCCCCATTCCTCATGCCTTTTGCTATAAACTATGAAACAGTAACATCCTGCTAAAACTCTCCAATTAACTACAATAACTAGAAGGCGACAGGAAGTATATAGTGGCAGCAGTTCAACAATCAACTGAAGGAACAATACATGGAGGTTTTCATGAGATAATTTAAATTAAGATTGCAAAGAAACTATATTAGAGAGCAGATTCTAGGATTTATCAAAGGCAAAGTCCAGACACAGATTGTTCAAAACAAAGTCAGGCAGTAGACCTAAAAATATTTCATAGCTGAATCTTTTCCTCCTGTGCTTCGAGTCTGCAGTCTTTTTTCCCATGATGCCCTCTAGATTTGCAATTTAAATTGTGGTATCTGTACCACATTTATCGCACCTATTGCTTATCCACATATAAATCTATTTTAGGGCTGAGCACTAAGTTAGAAAGATTTGTTATAAATGTCTTATTTTAATATTTTATGCATGTACTATAATTTGATTCAAAGTGCTGTTTGTCTAAAATACATAATGATGTGTGCTGTGACCAGGCTTCTGTTCTTCAGGAAATATATTTAAGGCAAAACAATTAACTCATCTGTGTATAACACTCACAGAGTCTGGTCGTGTTTTGAATCATTTTAATATACATTCATCTTCCATTCCCTCTTCTATGGAATGTGGTTATAAATTGGGATGTGAGCAGCTCACATTCCTTGCGATTGGAGAGGAATACTTTCTTTTCTTCAATCTTCTTTCCAGAATAAAGAATACCCTGTTTGAAATGAGCTATAATAATAGCTAGACATGTAATAATAGCTAGCATGTAGACCAATGACAAACAGGCCCAAGAATCTGAATAGAAGGTCAGAAATAAATATTTATTGTGTTCCTACTAATGCAAGGCACTGTAATAGAATCTTCATTCTCTGTGCTGTAATTTTCACCAAGAAGCCCTTATTATAATTCCCATATTACAGACAGAGACACCAAGGAAGAAACATAAATCCTACAAGGCCTTCTGTGCGTGAGTATGCAGATTCTCAACCCCCAAATCCTTGTTCCTTCCTCATATCACACTTCCCCCAGTGCATTTAATACAACTCGAAATGGGACCATTGAACATAAAAGCTAAGTTTGTGATACATCACTCAGCCCTGTTTTCCAGATCATTGAAGACATCCTCTAGTGTCTGGTGAGTGACTGAAGAAATTACATTTGTGATGCAACTTTTACCATCTCCTGAAGATGATGCATAAATTTGGCTCCATTAAAAATAGTTCTAATGGTATGAAATATATATATATATATATATATATATATATATATATACATATATATATATATATATAATGAAACAATAGATTCAATCTATCTGAATCACATACATGTATTCACAATATCAATACAAAGGTCGACCTTGAGAAACATGGAATAGAGGGCAAATCCTCCTTTACCATCCTAGCCCTCTAAAGCAAAGTAAAACAAGGGAAATTAGGGAATGCCTTTCCTGAGAGGTTAAATATCTCTGTCACAGTCTTTCCCATATCAACTACTATAGTCCTTGGCACAATTTTGACTTTACAATTATAGTACTGTTTGATTAATACTTGTTTCTTCTGCGGATTCTCTTGTTTTTTAATCTACTTTTTATACTATTGCTAGTCTCTAACACATAGGAAATACCTAAGAATTACTTCTTGAACTCATGAGCAAATTATGATTCATAAATCATGTATCCTCACCAATCACTTCACAAGGATTTACCTCCTGAGTGGGATTAGGGATATCATTCTCAGGCCAACCAGGCTGCATCTCTCTTGCCTAACAGTTGCCTTTTTAGGTCCTAATGTTATAAATCTTCTCCCTCCTGCCATCTCCAACCCCACCACAAAGTGAGGCCTGAAGCAATGCCTCTGATTTACCCTAAGCAGGAAACACCTAGTGTGTGTTTGGAAATACAGATATGTGTGGGGCTGCGCACAAATAAGGAGGAATCCTCGGGCAAGGATAATACACTATCTACTTTCCTTTATTAGTTATGTGCTAAGTCCTGCCTCTCCTATGAAACCGTGTTCAGTTAAGGGCAAGGTGATTAGTCACCTCCATCTCTTCTGTATAGTTTGTACATGGTATGGTCTAAAGAAAGGGATCGTTGAAACCATGTCCCTGGCCAGAGCCCTGAGAGGAGAAACCAGAAATTCTCTGGTCAGGAAGGCAGTAAAACTTCTGATAAATCTCAAGCTGACACAGCCTCAACACCCCTGAGAACAGTCTTTCCCAAGGTCAACTCAGACACCTCTTACACACCTTCTGACTTACAGATCAAGAACGGACAGCATACATTCCTGGCAGGAAAGACTCCATTACCAACCATTTGTCGACATCTGCACCCAGCTTACACTTTGCCCTCCATGTCTTTTTGGCAAGGGTTTGTAAGATGCCAGATTCATTGGTCTGAAAGGCCTTATGTTCATCAGTAAGGAAATGTTTTGCTTAGCCAAATTTCATGGGAACACTAACGTTTTTAATCTTAATTGTTAGTTAATTTTCTTCAAACATGCATTTGCTAGTACCTTTGGCAAGAGCTGGTGAATTCTGCTAATTCAACTGAATTTACTGAATAATAAGTATATTGAGTTCCTACTATGTGTGTGGTATAGTGCTAAGTATCATAGAAGACAAATGATGCAGTTTAATGTCAGTTTCAGAAGCTCAGGGGTAGAAATATCTATGAAAATAATTATAATATAACTACCTGTCCTTTATGACTGCCAAATTCTACTTCTATAAAGTAGAATTCATATTTTCCAGGGAAAGTACTTAACACTGAACTCAATAGCAATTCTAAAACTTCTATCTAGAAGAGATTTAAAAGCAATGGTGCGGGGCCCGGCAGGATGGCTCAGGGGTCTAAAGCGCCTGCTTGGGAAAAGCTTAGGTGGCTTCAGGGACCGCGGTTCAATCCCCGGCACCACATGCTGCGCCAGCCCTACCCTCGGGGCGGGCTGAGCGGGCCATAAAAATGAGTGAATGAACAAAAAAAAAAAAAGTTCTGAAACATAAATAAATAAGAATAAGATATTAAAAAAAAAAGCAATGGTGTGTTTGCAAAGGGCAAAGGTCTTAAGATCACAATTACATAGCTGTCTATATAAAACGGAAAAATGGAAGTGTTAGTTGTCTGCATGAAAGCTTAAGCAGTCAGGCTGAAGATTTGGTGTGAGAAAAGGATGCCCTTGGGCACTCAATGGACATGTTCTCAAGAAATGCTAATTGTGTTCACTACTTCTTTTTTTCCTGTAACCACTGTGATCTATAATTACCTTGTATATTTATACTTATGTGGCGATAACTTCTTCACAAGAATGCAATCACATGTGTGGAAAGAGTTGTCAGTCTTGTATTCTGCTCTGTCCCTAGTGATTTCTGCTATCATGTGGGCTCCAGGTCAGTATTTATTAAGGAAATGCATGGCAAATGTCAGAGCTTTCTGATCTCATTAAAAATGCACACTGGCCTCACACTTTCTCTAAGACTAACTGTAAAGGGAAGCCAATATAGGAGATATGAGAAATAATCTCATTGGTCTGCATTAGAATATGGCAATAATTATTTAATAACATGTCATTTGTGATGGGCAGTGGAAGTGGTAGTAGTTGCCTGTTTTATTATCATATTTTCACAGGAAGGAAAAACAAAGATCAGTATCAAAAGGCATCAAGGTCAAGGCTCTTAGAGAAATCCTCTAAGCAGCCACCGTTCTCTCTCTAGCGAAGTTGTCCACCGGACTCCTGGCCTCATCTACCCATTCAAATATTTACTTATTAGTGTCCCTGTAGTTGTCCAACTCTTTTTTTCAATTACATTCCCTAAAGAGAAGAACGCTCCTGCTGAGGCCACTTGTCTGACATCCTGGGAAGGGCTCAAGAGAACTGTTCATCTATTTAGTGATAGACTTTTTCATGCTCAATAAATTTTGCTGCTTCGTAAATGCAATCTTGTGTTTTGTGTATTCCCTTTCTATTGCTCTAGATCCCTCTTTGCTTTTACATTTATGGGTCTGATACCCTGTAGGAGTTTTATTCTGGGTATTCAATGATGTTAAAGGCTCCAAAAGCAGTCTTATTATGTCTTAATATGAGTACATGAGGTCATATCTAACTCTAGGAATTAACTATATGAGAGAATGAGAACCAAAAAAATTTCTCCAACTTGTATATACATTTCATCAAAATATTTAGAAACAAACATCACTCCCTCATTGCTACCCCCTCTTCCTTCCCAATATCTCAATTAATAAAAATTTTTCCACTGACAAATTTTGTTCTGCTTTATGTTTAGTTTTATTAAGCATCATGCGTGAAATGTTTAATTCTTAGTTTACCTGGCTCCTTAGGCTTCTAATTGCTGCAAATGACCAAATCTCACTCATACTAAAGGGAAGTTAAGAAAAAAGAAGTTCCTTCTAGGAGAATAAAAAAGTCTCAAGAGATCTGGATAAACTGTAAAGCGAGTTAGGAGAGGTCAGAAGCCACAGAAAACTATGCACTCTTGAAGACTCCTTTCACACCTGAGTTGCTATTCCTTGGCTCCACTGTTTCTTCATTGTTTTAATTTTGCATAACTACCAAGACCATGGTAAACCCTCTTCTACCTTAGAGTCTTTAAATGTGGGCACCTAGTAAGAGTTGACAATTCTATCTTAGCTCTCAATGGAGGAAACTGCAGAGGGTTTTGATAGCTGCTCAAGGTCAGTCCTACTAAAGGCCAGCAGAAAGGAAAAGGAGTCTGGGCCATGTGGGAAGCAGAGGCTGCCCAAGGTCAGAGCCCCAGAGGATGGGCATCAATAGGAGGTGTATGAAACCCTAAGCATCACTGCCCAAGTCTGTGCAATCAGGGTGCTTTCCAGAATATCTTAGAACATATTCCACAGAGCTTAAGTGACATTCTTGTCTTCCACTAACACAAAAACACAAACAAGCGGAGTGCATCTTCTACCGCAGGTTATACTCATCTGTTACTGTGTTTCTCTTGCCATTGTTTTGGCATGAGTACTTTAGAAAAGTGAATTTTGATTTGTTAGTTATAATAATAAAATAGATAATTAATGTGATATTTACCATATGTCAGACACTATTGAAAGCTCTTTGCATATATTCAAGAGTTTAATTTTCTCAAAATTCCTGGGTGGTCAGGCCCATTATTAGTCCATTTTTTAGATGAGGAAACATGATGACAAAGAGCTTAGCTGCAGTGCAGCTCATCAATGAGAGGGTAGAGTCTCAAGATGGCTCACTTTAAATGCCTAAAAAAAAACAGTAACTGATAACATAAAGTGCCACTTGATTCTAAATCCTTTTTGATATAAGAAGCCTCACTAATGTCACAGTTGGATGACAATCAATATTAAGTGTCAGCTTCATGCTTTTCCAAAGAATGGGTCATATGCTGCTTTACTTTTTGCCTTCCATTTGCTAGTTGTTAATTAGAATTCAAAGGGGTCTGACTAGTATTAAAATACAAAGTCCAAAAGAACTGTCTTCTCCTGGCTCTTGGGCAGCAGTGGCTTGCAATGAAATGGGACCATTGGCTCTCAGTGTGGAGGGGAGAAGACCCTGATCAGCCTTGCCACAGGAGATTTCCACAGCCTGCCCTCTTCGCTTCCATTTTCAAAGACATTTTTTTGTTTTATTTTACTCTCTTGATAAACAAAAACAGATTTCTAGGAGAAAAAATAGCATAACAACTTTATTTTTTTCCCCAGAAAGCCACTTTCACAGCAGATGGAACTCAACATGCTATCACCCAAATCTGTAGCAAACCTGAAAGACGAAGAGTCCCTTACACTGAGGAATGTGCATCCTCTCACTCTGTGTCTCTTTAACTGACATTTTGAACCGGTGTACACTTCCTTAATCTGTTCCCATTATCAGCCTAATAACACCTCCCGATATTCATAAATGCCTAGCAAGACTTTCAGCTATTTTGTACAAGGGAGAAATATCCAGCTAAATTGAGAAGATTACCACATCACCACATACATCAGTGACAGGCTCTGTGCTATTACAGTTGATTTTTGTTGACAGTTGGCTGTAGGCAGTTGTGTTTCAAATGCCTTTTTTCACTGGGAAATTAAACAAAATCCCATGCAAAATGCAGCTCTCCAGTTCAAAAACTGTAAATCCCAAATTAGCATTTCATACTTTAAAAGGTAGCAGAGCACAGTTTTCCACTGAAAGGTCTGTACAGTTGACACAAATGGGTGCTTCAGACATGACACTAATGCTACTACTGCCTTTTAAGAAAGCCTCCCTTCTCAGATGATATTTTTTTCCTTCTCAGTAATCTGCATATGCTAGAGTTGCTCATGTCTGCGGAAGGACAAAAAGGGGGAGAGGGGAAAAAAATCTGACTTATTGCTTCAGAAATTTATGCTCTCTAAATTTCTAAATAATAAATTTAAGAGATATGCCAGTTAAATCTTCAAAAAGGAAGACTAGAAACCTAAGTCTGAGAGATTAAAAATGACTTCTTTTTCCAAATGTTATAAAGCAAAATATGACACCTGAAAGGTATCAGTGCCTGGATGGGCCTGGTCTAAGAACTTCCCAGCTTTCCTCAGAAACAGGTTAAAGCTCCACCTCACAAGAGGTGACCTGTGTTTTTGAGTCACGGAACTGACATGGAACAGGGCCATTTGATCCCCAAGCTTGAAAATCTATTCTTACCTAGGGGGATCTTCAGAATAAAAGTTTTAAACAGCAACATTCCTTCATCAAGGAACAATTGCTATTTAATTGGAATACCAAAAACAGACAGCAGTTGTCCGCTGGCAATCCGGGACACAAATACATTGACAGAAAAAAAAAATGCAGTGTTTATTTCTGGACCATGGCACAAGCATAAAAGGCAAGTGAAACAATTTCATTCCAATTCTTTCCCAAACACCCCACCAAGAGTGCTTAACTCTTAGCCATATAAAGTCAACTGTCCAGTGGTCACAACTATTGTACTAAAGCCAAATAGTGATGTATAGTCTTGGCCATGTCCCTTGGCCACTTTCAAAGTTTGGAGTGGAATAACTATGTTTCTTTTTTAAAAACACAAAAACCTTCTAAATATAACAGTGCATATCCTATGTTACTATGATCAAAGCGTAAGCACCAACTCAATTCTGCAAGGTGAGCATACAAAAATTATTATTGGGCTACGTTTATTTCAGTGATAGTTCAATGTGTGGGACCAAGTTTGTGTGAACACTGGAGAAGTTACTTCACCAAAGCTGTCACAACCCCAAATTCCTCCTAAGGCTTGTCTGGATTAAGTTGTAAACATCATTCCATTTTTATCGTGTTTGAGCTATCATGTTCTGAGGGTAAGTAACTAGACCAGATTTCAGATAAACCTTGCTCCTCAAAAGTTTGACGCTTATGAAATTTAAAAAAAAAAAATTGAAGTAAAAGCCTCTACTTTGCCTTGTTTTTCCCAATCCTATAATTTACAGAAGAAGGTAATCTCAAGAGCGTAGGCATATGTGAAAGTAGTCACGTTAACCAATCTAGGGTGGTGAAAAGCAGACCTGTCTGCTTCCCAGGGCCTGGGATAGTACCAGAATTGCCTGCAAGCACACAGCAGGACATTTCATAGGTGGCTGGAAGTGCCCTCTATTGATGGGGATGATGGTCATATGGATTGCACATGACTTGAGATTACTATATATTCCATACTGAATACTTCAATAAAATTGATTTTAGAAAATAAGAATTAGGAAAGCTCTCGTCCCATCAGAATCCCATGCATGTGGAGCTGGTACTCTGTATCAGTATCATATCAAAGAACTCCTAAACGCTATGCAATGTGTTATCTGAGAATGGATCTTTTATGCGCCTGTATCTTGTATGAGTCAGCCAAGTCATCATCATGTCACAAGAGCATGGGGTGGGGGTCTAGGACCAAGAATCAGCCACTCCTAGACTGGCTTCCGTCTTCTTTCCCCTAGTTAACTGGAAACTTTCTCGTTTGTTTTTTCTCACTCACCGGACCTTCTCCAGTAAGCACCTGTTAGGACACCATACTGCCCAGGCAAACTCCACCCTCGCTCAGCCTGATAGGTTGTCTGCCTGCCTCCTCCCTGAGGGTTCTTGCTTCTCTTTGATGGCCCTCAGTAAAGGATTTCTTTATTTTTCTCCTGCTTCTCTTTCATGCCAGGGAAAGGAA
>PVJA010030242.1:0-25914 GCA_004027025.1 Myocastor coypus | reverse complement strand
TTTCTTTCTTTCTTTCTTTTTTCTATGCAACATTAATAGGGAGGTGGGTCATGCCCACACACTGCACTCTATAGAATGATTGTGAGGACAATATGCAATATGTCAACTTTCAAAGAAAAAAAGGGGGAAAAGAAAAAAAAAAGTAATGTGGATTTAGAAAGGTTAATGTTTAGTTGTTTGATCAATCTTATATGCCTATATGTATTAATCTAAACTGATCCAATGATGAAAATATGTAATATAACCATTGTTAAATTTAAACAATAAAAGAATTGAAAAAAAAAAAATATATATATATATATATATATATATATATATATATATATATATAAAAAAAAAAAAAAAAAAAAAAAAAAAAAAAAATATATATATATATATATATATATATATATATATATATATATGAAGAATTTAAAAAAAAAAAAAAAAAGACAGTCACTATTATCCTCCAACTAAAATTTCTCAGAAACATTTAAGGGAAGAAATGGATCTGTGTTAAGCACATAAATTTTTTTTTCTTATCCTCTAAATAATGTAACAGCTATTAGCATTTATATAGTATGTTGAGTAGTGTAATATGGAGATGATTTAATATACATATGAAGACATGTAAGTTATTTGCAAACATTATGTCATTCTCTAAGGGACTTCATATCTCAGGTTTTCATATCTAAATGGGAATTGGAGGATTCTGGAACCAATCCCTCTAGATACTAAGGAATGACAATTCTTATACCCTGTTATGTTTTGTTTTGTTTAAGAAATAAACTGACGTTGGGGCTAGAGAGATAACTCAGCAGCCTTAAATGGCAAGTGCAAGATCCCGAGTTCAATCCCCAGTACTGCATGCCATGCCAGCCCTTAAACAGGGCATGGTGGTGCACCTCTATTCCCAGTGGTAGGGAGGTTGAGACGGGAAGGAGGATCACTACAAGTCCAAACTGTAACAAGACCCTGTATCCAAAAAAAAAAAAAAATTAATGATAGAAAAAAGAAATAAGTTGACCTTGCTGTTACAGAGAGGTTTTTTTTTTTTTTTTTTTTTCTTCCTTTCTCACCTTTTCAGTACTGGCAGTCAAATCCAACCCCTTAAAGCATGCTAGGCAAGCACTCTTATCACTGAACTACATCCTTGCCCCTTTTTAATTTTTTTCTTTTTTTTAGGCTAGGCTTATCTTGCATTCCTCTTGCCTCAGTAGGCTCATACCACCATGTCTGGCTTCAACTTTTTTTCTCCTTCACATTAAGAGAGTTTTGCATTGTTTTTAGCAGTTTCCTCTTTCTTTGTATACCTACCAAACAATCCGCTCTAGTGCTATGCACATTTATTTCCTTCTTGAGTCCTTCAATTTTTTTTAGCATTTTCTGAACTTCAGTTAACTAAATGAGTTTTACCTCATTCTACCCTGTAGTCCAGCAGTATATCAACTGAGGGCTCTGGGTTAAATGACAAGGAATGTAGCAAGCTAGATTTTGGAAGGAGTCATTTAGACCCTAATGGCCAGAAATTGATTAGGTTTATGGATCATTAAAATCAGTATAATTCAATTTGCAAAATAATCCGTGAGAGACAAAGGACATCATATACATCTCTGATGTACAGAGGTTAAGAAATTTGCCAGAAGTTGCATATCAAGTCATTCACATTGACATCTCTAGGTCAAAAGTCATTGTGAGCCAGGCCTGGTGGCGCAGGTCTGTAATCCCAGCACTTGAGAGGCTGAGGCAGGAGGATTGGTGCGAGTTCGAGACCAGCCTGCGCTACCAAAGCGAGCTCAAGGCCAGCCTGAACTGCATAGTGAGACCCTGTCTCAGAAAGACAAAAAAAAAAAAAAAAAAAAAAAAGTCATTGTGACATTATATTGCATTACAGATGGCTTATATTTTGATGCTTGCATTGAGAAAAGATAAGCTGGGATGATTGGGATCATAGAGAAACAGATGGCCTTTGCTTAAAAAATTCTAGGTTAGTATTTTGTTATTTGAATAAGAATGTTTAATGGAGAGACCACCCAGGGCCTACCGCAAACTCATTTGACCCAGCACCCAGGCCTGGCATTTGAGTGGGACCACACTATTCGAGCCAGAGCCCAGGCCCATTATGTGACTGGGCCCACCTGGTTCCCACTAGAAACTCATTTGACCTAGCGTCCAGGACCAGTGTGTTAATGAACTGCCTGGAGCCTGCCAGAAACTCATTCAGCCCAGCACTCAAGACCTACATGTGAGTGGAACTTCCCACCCTGTGTGGAACTCTGCAGCGGAACTCCCTGCAGAGAGGCTAGAGGCAAGACACACTCACATGATCCGGGAGCAGAACATCTCACCAGAATAGCACAGCAGCTTCGCCTCCAAGGGCTGCAGCAAGAAGAAGTGGCGCACAGCAGCCAGATCCAAGCCACATCCACCTGGACAAGTTTGAACTCTACCAAAGTTCAGAAGACAGTACTATACAAAATAATGAAGAGAAGGAGCAAAATGCATTTTTAGGCCCCGAGCCCACCCACAACAAATGCAGGTGGCCATAGCATCGAAGAAATTGGACAACACCTGAAATCTCTGAAATAATAGCATTTGAAGTAAAGAAACAACTGCAGAAAGGTATAGAGGAAATTAGATCAGAAATAATCTCTGAAGTAAAAAAAAAAAAGTAACCATAATGAAAGAGTGCTAAGTGCTTCTAAAGAAGACACTGATATAACTATTGTGCCGGCCCCACTCCCAGGATATGCTGAGACAGTAATTGAGATAGGTGTGCTGGCCTGTGCCTATAATACCAGCTCTTGGAAGGCTGTAAATAGGTGGATCACTATAAGTCCAATCTGGTGGTGCTATCCTGGACAACCTGTAGACCCTTCCCTAAAAAAAATACAGAAAGGACAGTGATAGAAAAAAGAGAGAGGAGAATATAAAATTAATGATGGAATCCTTAAATGAGCAATATAGGAAAGTAATAAAACATATGAAACAGATTCAAAGTGCTATACAGGAAATTAAAACCTCAGTTACAAGCTGGAGAAATTGTTCCTATGAAAGCGAAAATAGACTTTCAGACTTTGAAGACACTGTTACAGCTAGTGAAAAGGTAAGGAAAGATCTCTTAAAAGCAACTAGGATTCAGGAAAACATAATTCATCTGCAAGACGATACAAAAATGAACAATGTGGACTAATAGGCAACAATGAGAAAGGAGTCAATACAAATGATATAAAAAGAATACAGACAAGCAATAGCAGAAAACTTCGCAGTATGGGGAAACAATCTGACATTCAGGTAACCAAAATATATAGAACTCAGATAACATCAACTCAATTAAAACCACACACAGACATATAATGATCGGGATCTCAGAAATTCAGCACAGAAGTAGTGTACTAAAAGCCACTAGAGAAAATCAGATCACATTTAAAGGAAAACCCATCAGAATCACAGCAAATTTCTCTTCACAAACCATCAAGTCAAGAAGAGCATGGAGCAAAGTACTATAAGTCTTGAAAGAGAATGAATTCTAACCCAGAAAAAATAATATCCTGTAAAACTCTTTAAAGTGTAATGGAGAAGTGAAATGCTTCCAGGAAAAAGAACAACTAAAGCATTTCATGATGTCAAAGCCAACCATACACAGACTACTAAAAGATATTCTAGAGAGGGATCAAAACAACCACAACTCCATGAGTGAGAACAGAAAGAACTCACCAAATATGGCAAACAATTGAACACAGGAGAAAAAGAGGTATACAACATCAGTCTTTCAGTTACTCTTTTTCATACAGCAGCAAAATGGTTCCATCAGCATATTCTACAAATAGAATTCTCCTGCACCCTTTGGGTCATGATTCTGTCTGGATCTACAGGGTAGATATCAAGAAAATAGCAGTAGCTCAGTTCCACAAGTGACACCTGGCCACCAGTAAGCATCATGGACACTGTCCATGTATATGATATACTAGAACTTTGTGTGATATCCTTATCCCCAAACTTTTAGAAGTTCTGGTCATATATTTGCCATTCCAGTATTTATGTGGTGTTTTATTCTTAGTTATTCTTTACTATCATGAAAACTTTTTCCTTAGTTGATATCTTTGTATATATTAACCTATTCAAATATTATGTGTTATGGCTTATGTCTAGTTGTTCTCCCCAAAGCCTCATAAGTGATGGGGCGGGGACTTCTATAGATTGAGACTTGACTCATGAATCACTGGGATTATGTGTTTTAATACTGATGAGATTATGGGTCTGAATACTGCTGAGTACTTCTTGGATTATGGGTGTAGCTGAAGGTGGAGAGCCTGAATGTAATATAAAGAGAGACAGAGAGACAAACTAGCGCTGTTGCTCTGCTGCCCTATTTGGTTGGCTGCCTCTGTCACCATATTGTTGCTGTTCTGCCACCATGAACTGCTGCTCTTTGCCATGTGTCACTCAGCCTTGGATCCAGCTGAGTATGGACTGAAACCTCCAGTAACTATGAGCTAAATAAACCTTTCCTTCCTTCATTTTGGGTGTCGGGTATTTGTCCCAGAAATGAGTAAAAAGTAACTAAGACACTATATGAGTACTCTGAATTGATGACAGATTTGTACATATGATACACAAATTTCTGGCCTCTTAGTTGAACTCACTATTTAGTTTTAATTTTGGAATGTTTAGTTTCTTATCCATGTGCTCTTTTTTTTTAAATTTTCTAATGTGGAATAAGATACTATTTAATTCTTCCATGGCAAATTTTTTTTATGCAGGTGTGTTAGTGATTTTTTCTTTACAATTAGTTTTATTCAAGTTTCTTATGCAAAAGGTTCATTTTTCTTGAAATGTGCTGCTATAATTTCAACTAAATTCAGAAATTTTAAATCTTTAAATATTTATTGCCTATCCTTTTCTACTTTGAGAATTCTAGTTATATGAATATGAGTTTCTTGACTTTGGCACAGAATAAACTGTAATATGACTGAACTGTAAATTCATTTTTATTTTAGACAGTTTTTATTATGTTCAGTCAAATTTGTAAATTTATTTACAATGTGCAGTCTATTAATCTCGTGCAGTGTATTCATTTCAGAAATATTTCTCTTAAAATTTTCTGTTTGCATGTTTCACATTTCAACATTTGTCTGTAGTTTTTTGTGGGGGGTTTTTTGTTTTGTTTTGTTTTTTTGTTTTTTCTCTTTTTGAGACAAGGTCTCACTATGCAGTTCAGGCTGGCCTTGAGCTCACTTTTGTAGCCCAAGCTGGTCTCTAACTGGCACTGATCCTCTTGCCTCTGCCTCCCAAGTGCTGGGATTACAGGCATGCAACACCATGCCTGGCTCTGTCTGTAGTTTTAATATGCTATATAATTGTTGATTTTCAATAAAGTTCACGAGAAAAAAATATGTAATACACTCAGTGATGTAGCTCAGTGGTGAAGTGTTGACTAGCATTCATGAGTCCCTGAATTTGATCACCAGCTCCACAAAGATGGGGAAAAAAGAGATGACAATTAAAGTACAGTAACAACAACAAAAAAACTTAAATGCTACCAAATGCTGGGGATGAGGGTGTGAGTAGATCAGAGTAAATTTCTATGTTAGGATACTTTTAAGAAAGAGAACATTATGTGGATAATCTGTTGTTAAACTGCTCCAGTCATTCTAGTTCATTAGGTTAGCTTGAAAATGTTTCTTTTTCATGATTATTTAAATATTTACCATTTTTACTTTCTATAAATTTCTGTGAAAGCTAAAATTAATTGTACAGGTATTGTTCCTTTAGGGAAATGTCTGAATTTCTAGGTAAATTAATGTCAGGACGATGGCAAAAGTCACCTAAAATATCTGAATTTGGAATCATTAATAAATATTTATTGAGTACTTTCTATGTCATTAGTACCTAATAGAATGATACTGTAATATAAGTACTTGGTGAATGTCAAATTTTAAAATCTTTCAGTTAACAATTGAACTTCTCTACTTCTTTATACCAAATATTGCTTTAAGAGCTAGAGATATAAAAATTGGAAATAATCTTTGTTTTTAAGTCTAGTAAAGGTAAGTAACAAAGTGAAGAGAATGATGTCAGCTAACACTGGCAAAGTATTTACTATATTCCAGGTACTTTTCTAAGTCTTAGCTATATGTCAGTTTATTTTACTCTCAAAACAATTATGTGAGCAAATTTTTAGTCTTTAAAATACAAAAAAAAAAAAAAAAGTGACTGATGCTCACAAAAAAAAAGAAAAGAAGCTACATTAAAAAGCAACAGTATTAGTTCAGCCTACTTTGATGCAAAAAGGATCAAAATACAAAAAGACTGAGGGTTAAATGGAGAATACACAGCAAGATATGAAGTCTCCCCCTCATCTCATAATCAGCCACGAAATGGGGAACACAAGTGATTTTAATGCTCTTCATCAAGAAAGCTAAAAAGGAAACTTAACCTCTGTCCCACCATCACCGCTGGCCCCACAGTCACCTGTTAAGATGAAGTCACTGAAATGTTTCCTTAAGCAATGTCTTCTCTAGTCCCATGCCCTCAGTCAGAGCCTGTCACCACCCTGAGTCTCCTATACCTGACTCTTTTCAGTTGGGTGAGGGGACATTTCACTTCTCATTTATAAAGTGATATTGTTAGGAAACAAAATTCAAATAAAATATTATACAAAAGGCTAAAAAAAGAAAGCAATTATGTGAGCAGGGTGTTGTAATTATTGCTATTTTATAAATGGGCGAACTAAAGCATAGAGAAGTTAAAACAGTATAGGTCAAGAGCCAGTGATATATGATCTTACTCCAGTAATTATCAGAGTACCATGCAAGCTGAAATAAGGAGCACCTAATTGAGTGTGGAAGTAGTACTAGGTGGCTTTTGATGTCAAACACAAAATAGCTGACACCCACAATTGAAGGAAGTGCAGTGTTGATTTAGCTCATGATTTCAAGGGTTATAGTCCATGGTGAGCTGGTTCCAAGATAGCAGCCTCCTGGTGGAGAAAGGGAGCAAAGTTGCATCCAGAAAGCAGAGCAGATGAACAGTGCCACAGAATGGGCCAGGGACCAAATAGAGTGCCCAGGGCCATGCCCCCATGGCTTATGCACACAAGTCCAGAAGTGTGCTTTACTGTCCCCTAGCTGCTCCCACACCAGTAAGCTGAAAATCGGTTCAACTGCCACAGGAAATCTCAAAAAAAAAACATCCAAAAAGAGAGGTGCTTGCACTAAGTTGCTATTCTATTAAGTAAATGATGAAGTAATCTTTGTAGTTCACAGAGTAGCAAAAAATGTCTAAACTGGGCGCGGTGGGATGGCTCAGTGGTCTAGGGCGCCTGCTTGGGAAAGCTTGGGCGGCTTCGGGGACTGCGGTTTGATCCGCGGCACCACATGCTGCGCCAGCCCTGCCCTCGGGGTGGGCTGAGCCGGCCTTGAAGATGAGTGAATAAACAAACAAAGGTTCTGAAACAAGAAAAAAATAAATACATAAAATAAAAAATTCTTTTAAAAAAAAATGTCTAAAGTTTTGTAATGTGCTTTCGTTTTGGTAATGTTTTTTTTTTTTTTTTTTTTTTTTTCAAAATAGAAATTCATTGGCTGTTATCTATGAGATATAAGGTGAATGTACTTTATTTAGGGAAGAAATGTGAGTTATCTACTGTCTTAAATTGCATTTGAATTTAAGTGGATTTTGTTTTTTATTAAGCTGCTAATACTTCATAGCAAAGCTTTGATGTATCTTTGAAATCATTTGGTTTAGATCAATCCATCATAAGGGCTGGGGAGATAGCTCAGTGGTCTCAGCACCTACCTGACAAGTACAAGGAGCTGGGGTTTGATCTCTGGTACTATATACTATGCTGGCCTCAGGGCCATGCTGTGCCGTGCAGGCCACTGAAATCGGGCATGGTGACACACACCTCTAATCCCTGTGCTGGGGAGGCTAAGGTAGGAGGACCACTATGAGTCCAGTACGCACAGTGAGACCCTGTGCCAAATAAGTAGCCAAGTCCATGAGAGGTGCTAGCAAGCTAACAAAATACTGTATATGTAGTTTTTGTTAAGTATCAGTTGGCTCTGCTGCCTGGAGACTACCATGAGCTGTATCACCTAGGAGGCTATAAATGTTGTGATCCCCTCAGTATGGCACAATCTCAACAGTTTTCAATGATCAAATGTCCATTTTGTATTGAATAATTGTGATTTTTTTTTCTTTTTAATTACATGATGTGCAGGATTAAAGACAACTCCTCCAGGGCCAAGCCTTTCACAAGGGTGGCCAGCCAGTGAAAAACTAATGCCAAGTGTTTGTATGAACGCTACAACATACGTAGCTGACACTGAATGGGACCAGGCCGATACGTGGTAAAAGTGTTCATTAATGAAGTATTGTTTTTATTTTATTAATAAATGACTACTATTTTCAAGAAGAAAGTTAGTGTCATTATCCACTCATCTCAGGAGATACAGTACAGATGAAAGGGATGCCAGAGAAAAAAAGAACAGGAGTGGAGTTAGCAGATTTCTGTACAGAATCAGTGAGGAAATGCTGTGGTGGTAGGAGCTCTTCACGTCTGTTGTCACTACCTAATTCTGCCATGGAAATTGCCACGAGTACCCTTTAACTAAATCAGTGTGGCTCTGTTCCAGTAAAACTTCACTTACAAGAGAAGTGATATATCTCATTTGATTTGCAGGCTGCAGTTACCCAACTTTTTTCTTAATTTTTGTTTTTGTGCTAATATACATGGAAAACTGAAAAAGAGTTGCATTTCATTTGAAGTACAAATTTCAAAAAAGTACAAAATTTTTTGTGAAGTGAATTTGAAAAACAGTAGATTCCAGTAATTTACAGTTCACTTTCTGTAGTTTTACCCATAGTAAACCATGGTCCAGCAACGTTAAATAAAAAATTTCTGAAATAAGCAGTTTATGAGTTTTAAATTGTGCTATGTGAGCAGCATGATGAAATCTCTCGCCATCAGCCCTTTGTTCCTCATATCCAAGTGCTGTGCACTGCCTTTCTGTTGGTCACTAATAACTACTGCAAATTGGCTACCTCTTAGCCAATTCACTATCTTTTGTACGTAGTGCGTGTGTTCAGGTAACCCTTAGCATTATCCTGACGCTACATTATAGTGTCTGTACAGTTCGTCTCACTTCCTCTCATCACGTACATTATCTCACTTCTCAAGACAAATGAGTACAGTAACTTGAGAAATAAACTATAATCACAATTTTTATTAAGAGGTAATTGTTCTCTTGTTGTTCATCTCTTCCTTGCCTAATTTGTGTTAAACTTTATGTATAGGAAAAAAAGTAATACATATATAGAGAGAGACAGAGACAGAGAGAGCTAAGTACTTACTATCATTGGTTTTAGAAGCCCACTGGGGTACTTGGAACATACCTCTCAGAGCTCGAGAATGAGTCTACTGTAAATGTGTTTTCTATATGAAGCTGTGTGTAACTATTAAGTTATAATTTTGGTGCTTTATAGGCACTGCCTAGCTATCTGGATAGGTAATATTTGTCTAACAGATAGTTTCTCAGTGGTTCTTTGTTTTCAGAGGAGTTTTATATTTTTTCTTTTTGAATTTAAAGGAAAGAGTTAGTTCTTTTGCATTCTATCATATTCTTTTACTAATAGTCCATAGTGAAATATTCGTATTAATTACTAAATAATATCACTATCTTAGACTATATTTAAGGTTTATTATACTCTTATTTTATATTTTAGCCAGATTTAACCTTAAAGAGAAACTAGTACTGTCTTAGAAGTTACTTGAACAACAGCTTTGTGCCTGTGAGTTTTCTTTGTGTCTATGTTTAGACAGTTGAGTTTTTTTGGTAAAAGAATAGCAAAGATAGTATTTGGTAAAACATATGTTGTAAGTCTGGGGGGGCTGTTAAAATATTTTTATACAGTGATCGAGAGTTTTTTACTAAAAACTGCTGTCTGGGCAGATATGTGAGTTCATCCAAAAGAAAATTAATATTCTATATATGATGTTAAATAATAAGAATTTATTTATTTATTTATTTATTTATTTATTTATTTATTTATTTTTTTGTCTTTTTGAGACAGGTTCTTGCTATGCAGTTCAGGCTGGCCTTGAACTCACTTTTGTAGCCCTGGCTGGTCTCGAACTCACATCAATCCTCCTGCCTCAGCCTCCCAAGTGCTGGGATTACAGGCTTGAGCCACCACGCCCGGCTCTTAAGAATTTATTTTGATTCACTCTTATTGTCATACTTTTACATGGGAGTAATTTAAAACTTAGGAACTAAAAACAGAAATTGTGTAGGATTATCACATAATTTATTGCAGGGTAGTCAGTGGATATTCTGTGTACATTTGACAGTTGTTAGAGGTGAGAGTACGTCCTGTATGGGATGCAGAAGAGTAAGATATTGCTCTTCTTGGGGGCGTTTAGATCACAGGGTCTTCCAGAATGACAAAATCTATTCACTGAATTATTATTATCTAAAGATGATCTGTCAAAGTTATGTTACATTAGAACTATTGAAGATTTCTTTTGTTTTTGGATGAAAAGTGTTGCTAACTTGATGGTTACCTTGGATTTTTTTCTTTTGTTACAGTATGTATTCCAATGAAAAACCAAAAGAAATAAAAATCTCCAGAATGGAACAAAAATTCAGAACATTGTCACAAGAAATATCCAATATAAAAGAACTCCCCCAAACAAGCTCTAATAACTTAGTATCAGATACTCTAGTTAAGGCAAAAATCCAGAACTGTCAGCTTTCACCAGCTAAATTCTCCAGTGTAAATAAAAGAAGTTTGGGTTCTCAACAGCAGCAGACAAATACCATTAGAAACTACTTTCAGCCATCTCCTAAAAAAAGGTATGTTTTAAATAATTGTTCTGCTGTGTCTCTGAAAAGCTAGTATTTTTATATTGCTGTAGAATAGTACTAGTAGTTCATTCTGCTTAAAGGAGTTTCTGTGGAAAGCTGTGGCCCTCAGGCTCACTCCCTCAGTAATGTACCAGTCTGCTCCTTCACTGAGACCAGTAGACAGCTTTAACTGTATCTTCCAGCTTACCTGTTTATTTGCTGCATTCTCTTGAGGAATTCACCCACATTCAAGTTCCCTAATCACCTCTGTGCCTCTGTCCTTTAATCACCTTTCTTGCAAGGTAAAGTTACCTTATTATTTTTCCTCTGCCACCCAGGTTATTATCAGTGTCTTGTTAGTGCCTGCCTTGCCATCTGTTATCTATTTCTGGCTCCTTCAGACTGACCATGTGCATTATTACAAAAATTTTTCAACAGGTCTTCCTGTGCAGTGACTTGCTAATAAAATTTCACCTTTAATGTTCGAGTTTAGGGGGCCTGGCGGAATGGCTCGGGGGTCTAAAGTGCCTGCTTGGGAAAGCTTGGGAGGCTTCAGGGACCGCGGTTCGATCCCCGGCACCACATGCTACGCCAGCCCTGCCCTTGGGGTGGGCTGAGTTGGCCATAAAAATGAGTGAATAAACAAATAAAGGTTGTGTAACAAGAAAAAAATAAATAAATAAAATTTAAAAATTCTTTAAAAAAAAAGTTCGAGTTTAGCATGAATCAAATAAATTCCTAGAGATAAGAGACTTGGGCCTCGGTAGGCCTTGATACAATCAGTCCACTTAAACAGTATTCAGTGCATACAGAATTGAGTAAGTGGTGCAGTATTTTTTCAGATATTCTTAGTGATATGTTCATATAATATTTGCAGTATAGGGCCCGGCAGGATGGCTCAGTGGTCTAAAGTGCCTCTTAGGAAAGCTTAGGCAGCTGCAGGGACCGCGGTTCGATCCCCAGCACCACATGCTGCGCCAGCCCTGCCCTCAGGGCAGGCTGAGCCAGACATAAAAATAAATAAACAAAAGTTCTGAAACAAGAAATAAAATAAAATAAAGAAATTCTTTTTTTTTTTTTTTTTTTTGGTGGGACTGAGGTTCAAACTCACGACCTTGCACTTGCCAGGCAGGCACTTGTGCCACGGAGCTATCTCCCCAGCCCCCAAAATAAAGAAATTCTTAAAAAAAAAAAAAAGTATATATATATATATATATATATATATATATTTGCAGTATACAACCTAGCTTATTTATCTTGAATCAAGCTCTCATTAGTTCATTAGGTTATATTTCTAGATAAGTTTTTCCCTGCCTACAAGTTCTTTCTACATTACAAAGTAAGGTGTTCTCTCCTGGCAGTAGTTCCTTTTGTTTTTTGCTTTGTTTTCCTCCAAACTGCAGAATGTGTGGATTTTGCAGTGTTTGGTTTTTTGTTTGTTTGCTTATTTTTGAGTCAGGATCTCTCTGTAGCTCAGGTTGCTTTTAAACTCACCATGTAGACCAGGCTGGCCTCAACTCAAAGTGATTCTCTTGCCTAAACCCGTTGTATGCTGGGATTACAGACATTTACTACCATTCTTGACTCAAGTATTTGTTGATTTCTAGTGTGATCAATGAATTAGAGCAGATTGAAAATTAAGTGAAGGAGTCGTAAATACTGCCAAATACCTTATGTAGCTGTATTCATTTTCTGGTTTTATTTTCTTTTTAAATTTAAGGGAAAGGGAGGAAGAAAACCAAGAAATGTCTTCATCCAAGTCAGCAAGAGTAGAAATGTCTTGTTCTCTTTTAGAGGAAACACAGCCTGCTATAAACTTGCTATGGAAAAACAAAGAGCAAAGCATATCTCAGAACGAACCTGTGGACACAAAATCAGAAAATTCATTTGCAGATGATGTAGATTTAAAGCCCAATGTGAAAAATTCTGCCAGTAAATCTGCTTCCACAGAAAATCTAAGATCAAAGAGAAGAAAACAAAATGATTTGGTGATTGAAGATGAACAACTGGACCAGTTATTCACGAATACAAGACCAGAATTGAAAGTTGGAGTGAAAGTTGAAAGACAAGAGGAAGTCATTATTAGAAAAAAGCCAAGGATGGATATGGAAACAAATAATAATTTTGGTGGTGAAATAATATCTGAAAGTGAAAAAATATCTGTAAGTAACATTTTTAATGAGAAGTAATGCAAATAGAAGCTTAGAATGTGAAAAAGTACTTTCAGTTTTGCATTGCACGCATGAGCATCTCTAGTTAAGGAAAGAAGCTAGTGTGAGCACCGAATATTAAGCATAAATTTGTTAGTAGATAAGGTAAATAGTATAGTGGTAAATACAGTTTGTGAAATACAGTGAAATATTTTTATGTATAACTATGCAAAAGGAACAGTGATTCTTTTAACAATGTAAAATGACATACAAAGCTGCTGTACATGATCATTTTCATTGACTTCTACATTAGGCTGTACAATTATAAAAGATACCTGGCCACCATGATGGTGATAGGAGATGCTTTGATAGAATACATAGGCAAAAAAATGAAAGAAATTAGTAGGACAACTACTGCATGTATGCCATTAGGGAGTTTTTGTTCTGTGAAGTCCTTTTTTCATAAATGTTGATAATTTATCTACTTTAGCTAAGAAAACTCTTTCGTTCCTACATTGTATATCAGTGCATTCATCTCCTATCTGTAATCTCATTAGATGAGAACAAGGCTACAATGAAATGTATGTTTTCTGATCATTCAGCGAGACATGGTGGTCCATGCCTGTTATTCAAGCATTGTACAAGGCTAAGGCAAGAGAGCAGAAAGTTCCAGCCCAGCATGTGCAACTAATTTCTTAGCCTATGTTAAAATTTGAAATTTAAAATAAAAAAGCAAGCTAGAGCTATAACTCAGTGGAGGGGCCCAGTGCACAATCCCCAATACTGCAAAAAAAAAAAAAAAACCTCTAATCTCCCCCTTATGGGTACATTCTCATTCGCGACTCTGGTCCTCCCCTCCTATGACAGCTGCAGAAAGAGGGCAAGAGTAGGTGAAAGAGTAAAGACTAAAGGATTGGGAATTAAAATTGATTCACTACAGCAATTGAGAATCTAGTATGTATCAAACACTGCATTAAAAAACTGCATAAATCTGTAATAGCTGTTGAACAAAGCTATGACCTGTCTTACCTATATATAGCTATGTAAGTGAATCCTTATTATTTGTTCCTTTTTTATTTTATGGGATAAAGGAACACAATTTCATAGTAACAGTAGGAGAGCAACAACAGTCAGTATATTGTATATTGTTATCTTTAACTATTCAGAGTAGAAGACATGGGCATTAAAATTTTCTGCAATTAAGCCGGTTGTGGTGGTGCACGCCTGTAATCCCAGCACTTGAGAGGCTGAGGCAAGAGGAATGGTGTGAGTTCGAGACCAGCCTGGGCTACCAAAGTGAGCTCAAGGCCAGCCTGAATTGCATAGCAAGACCCTGTCTAAAAAAAAAAAAAAGACAAAATTTTCTGCAATCAATATGGGCACAAATCTTCCTTTCAATAAACTAGGAGACACCAATAATATAACTGACTCTTTTTTTTCCTTTTTCCCTTCTCGCTATTCCTCCTTCCCTTTTCGTTTGAAAAATTTCTTCCCATCTCACTGTATTGATTATACACCTTAGGCCCTATTCAATCTTTCAGTTTCTTACACCAGGGAAACAATCCAGTATTCACACATATGGATCTCATTTCATGTATAGGTGTGGCCTCAAATTGCATCCGTTTACCTTATAAAAGGCTGAAGTTTATTCTTCTTTATGGCTGAGTAGTACTCCATGGTATAACTAATACCACATCATTTTTATCCATTCCTCATTTGATGAACATTTTTGTTGTTTTCAAGATTTAGTTAGTAAAATTTGTGCTGCAATAAACATAGATGCACATATATCCATGTGGTATGTTTTTAATTCTGGAAAGATATCGTAATAGCTGGGTCTAATGGGACCTCCAATTCTGATTTTTTGAGAAATCTTCACAGTGCTTTCCACAATGGTTACATTGTTCTGTACTCCCATGAACAGTGGAAAGAGTTCCTTTTTCCCCACAACCTCTCTAACATTGGTTATTGGTTGATTTCTTAGTGTTAACCATTCTTTCTGGGGTGAGATGAAATTTCATTATTATTTGAATGACCAATGATGTTGAACATTTTTTCATGTGTTTGCCATTTGTATTTCTTCTTCTGAGAAGTGTGTATTCATCTCAGATTTTTGGATTGGGCATTTAGAGTGTTTGATTTTTTTTTTTTTTTCAATCTTTTATATATTGTAGATATATGTCCTCTGTGTGAGAGAAACAGGCTAAAGTTTTTTTTGTTTTTTTTTTTTTTTCCCATTCTGTAGGTTGTGTTTTCCCTCTATTGGCGCTTTATTTGCACAGAAGCTTTTTAATGAGATTCCAGTTGTAGATTTTATGAAGTATTTCCAGCTTGAATTTTGTTCATGAACTGTCTGCCTACCGCTATGACTTCAAGCTTTTTATGTACTTTCTTTTACAGTAGACTGTTCTGTTTTAATATTTAGGTCTTTGATCAATTTTGACAGTAGTTAAGTGCATGATAGTAGACATGTGTCTTAATTACGCTTCTCTTTGCTGGGACAAATTCCCAATACCCAAAATGAAGGAAGGAAAGGATTATTTAGCTCACAGTTACTGGAGGTTTCAGTTTATTCTGCTGGCTCCAAGGCAGACTGGCATATGACAGAGAGCAACAGTTCATGGCAGCAGAATAGCAACAGTGGTGACAAAAGCAACAGAGAGAGTCTGTCTCTCTGTATCTCTTATGTTACATTTAGACTCTGCCTCACACTATCCACCTCAGGCCATACCCGTAATCCCAGCAGCACTCAGACTCATAATCCCATCAGTACTAAAACACATAATCCCAGTGGATCATGAGTCACTCTCAAACTCGAGAAGTCCCTGCCTCATGATTTTGAGGCTTTGGGGGGACAAGTAGACACAAACCATAACAGCATGGGTTTAGTTTTAGTCTTCAGTATGTGGAAAGCTAGTTATCCACCACATTTATTAAGGAGGCTAACTTTCTTCCAGTGAACATGTTTGCCTTGGTGTTTCAGTGCGCTTGGAGTTGTTTCTGCATCTTCTATCCCATTGATCCCCAGGTTTGGTTTGGTTTGGTTTGGTTTGGTTTGGTTTGGTTTGGTTTGGTTTGGTTTGGTTTGGTTTGGTTTTTGTGGAGTAAATAAGTAAATGAGTAAATAAAGCAATAAATAAATGTCTTGTAGAATTCACCAATGATTTCATAAAGACCTAGGCTTTTGTTTGTTCGGTTTTTAAACACATTTTAAGTTTTACTGACAGCAGTTTATTTAGTTTATTTGTATCTTTTTTATTCACTTTTGAAAATTCACATGTATCTAGGAATCTGTTTTCCATTTTATGGAGTGAATGTTCTTGTAACAAGTATTGATGATCTTTTGGATTTCTGCAGATCCATTGTGATTTCACACTTTTCATTCACAGTTGCTTCATTTGGGTCTTCTTTTCCCCCTCTCTTTGATGTGTGGGTGGGGGATTATCAATTTTACTTAATCTTTCAAAGAACCAAGTCTTTGATTCATTGATTCTTTATATTGTTTTCTTAGTCTCAGTTGTATTAATTTATAATTTCTTTATAATTTCCTTATGTGAGCTTTGGATTTGATTTTTCTTTTTCTACAAGTTTAAGGTTCAATGTTAAATTGTTTACTTAAGCTCATTCTGTTTTCCTTTTCTTTTTTTTTGGCTGTCTTAGGCTGTCTTAAGTGCAGGGTTTGAACCCCCATCCCCTGTGTCTGCACAGGCACTTAAACCATTTAGCTAATCCAAAAGCCCCCCTCATTCTGTTTTCCTGATTTCCTGGAAATTTGCCACTATAAATTTTCCTCACGTGGCTGCTTTCATTTTATATCCCATAAGCTCTGATATGTTGTATCAGCATTTGCATTTAATTGTAGATTAAATTAAATTGTATATACTGTTTAATTTAGTAGATACTAAATTAATAGTAGATACTATTATAAATACTGTTTAATTCCACCTTTGATTTCCTGTACAACCCATTGGTTGTACAGGAGGGCAGTGTTCAATTTCCATGTGTTTATGTAGTTTTTGGGGGGATTGTTTGCCATTGGTTTCCAATTTTATTGCACTATGGTCAGATAATACACATAGAATAATTTCAGTTCCTCAGCATTTACTTAAGCATGTTCTGTCAGTTAATATGAGATCTATTTTAGAGAACATCCCATGTGCAGCTAAGAATGTATATTGTGAATCCCAGCACTTGGGAGGCTGAGGCAGGAGGATTGATGTGAGTTCGAGACCAGCTGGGGCTCCAAAAGTGAGCTCAAAGTCAGCCTGAACTGCATAGTGAGACCCTGCCTCAAAAAGACAAACAAAAAAAAAAAAAAAGATACTCCGATGTAGGGTGGAATACCCTATAGCCATCTACTAAGTCCATTTGTTCACAAGTTTTAATTCTGGTTTTTTGGTGTTGATTTTTTATCTTGTCAGTGTAATTGTGAAAGTCGGTTATTAAGGCCCCCCATTACATTTTGCTAGTCCTTATTTTTCATACCTGTTAATACTTGTTTTGTGTAGTTGGGTGCATCAATATTAAGTGCTATATATTTATGGCTGCTATCCTATACTGAGCCCTTCTTGGTCCTCATCACACTCCTGGAAGTTTATATCTGTAATCTTGTTCTATAACAGAATCCAACTTACACCAGCAATGAGTAAGCAATGATTTTTGCTCATAGTGAAGTGATTATACCCTGTTGTAGGATTGGGGGTGGTGTCAAGAGGGGAAGGGGGCATGATAGATTAATCAGGTCAAATAGAGTAGAAGTAAGGCTGGATGGCAAAATATTCACCCAAGTTTTGGGAAGTTGGAGGACACAGAAGAAAAATGATGAAAGAAAAAATGTAGGAGTATTGAAGTGAATCAGGAAGAGACGGCGTTTACTCATAGGAAGATACCATAATTTGAAAGGGTAGTTCAGGAGAAAGAGGACAAATATGAGTAGGAAAAAACAAAAAGAAAGGTAATAAGCCAAATTTAAGGAAAATGAAAGAAAAAAAGAACTACAAAGAAGAAAAAGAAAAAGCCAACCAAAACAAAGATAACCACAAAAAAACAAAACACTGCAACTAGGCAGAAAAATGGTTAATGCATGAGACAAAAATAAAAGTAGTAAAGTTCCTGTCTTAGTTATTTTTTACTCGTTGCTGGGACAAATACCCGACACTCAGAATGAAGGAGGGAAACGTTTATTTAGCTCACAGTTTGTGGAGGTTTCAGTCCATATTCGACTGGCCCAAGGCTGAGTGCAACAGGGCAGAGAACATCCAGTTCACGGTGGTGGAACAGCAACAAAATGGTAGCAGAGGCTAGCCAACCAAACAGGGCAGCAGAGAGCAACAGCTCCAGTCTGTCTCTCTGTCTCTCTTTATATTCCTATCAGGCTCTCTGCCTTGGGATATCCGCCCTAGACCACTCCCATAGTCTCAGCCCTACTCAGACCAATAATCCCATCAGTACTAAAGCATAGAATCCCAGTGACTCATGAGTCAAGTCTCAATCTATAGAAGTCCCCGCCTAATGACTACATGAGGCTTTGGGGGAACAACTAGACATAAACCATAACAGTTCCTCTGGTGGTCACAGATCTGTGGTAGTGTCTCAATCAGTTCCCTGAAATGTGCTGTGTACTCCAGCCAAGTTTGCTGTAAGGTTTGTGCTGGGTAAGATGCTTGATCTTGGCCTCTGCATGTGAGTGCTGGGACTGATCTCTTGCTGGAGCTCTCCAGAGCCCTTTGATGTAGAATGGCAGCCCCACCTGCATCTGTTCTGTGTCTGCATGCCAAAGCACCAGGCTGGCTCACCTCACTCATGCACTGCTGGCCCTCATGGCTGCTTCAGACCCTTCCTTGCTGCTGGGTTTTTTGTTTTGTTTTGTTTTTTGTTTTTTGTGAGTTTTTTTTTTTTTTTTTTTTTTTTTGAGTGGGGAGCAGATGGAGGGCCGGCTCTTGCTGTGCAGTCAGGCCTTGAGTTCACTTTGTAACCCAGCTAGTCTCCCAACTTGTGGTGATCCTCTTGCATTCACCTCTCAAGTGCTGGCTTAACTTGGGGTTATTTTAATTTATTTTTATCATTATAAAATATATCTGGAAATCCTTGTGAATACTCATAGGTAAAGGAAAATACACCAGCAACTAAGATACCCCTGTCTTCACAAACTACCATGATTAAAATGTTTTCTTCAGGGGACACCCACTCGGGACCCCCTCCTGTCCCTCTCTCAGATAGGAGCTTTCTTTCTCTCAATAAATATGTTCTGCACATTAAAAAAAAAAAAAAAGTTTTATTATTTTTAAATCTTATATTGTAGACATTGAATCATTACTACAGTTTTGAAGCCATTTTTAATTCATGCTGTTTTTTATACTGTTAGGTATTAAATATATAAATATGAGATTAAGGGGTTTCTAATTCCCATACTTTTTATTGGAATATCTTTTTCTACATTTATTTTTATTTTTATATCATTTCTTTAAGAAAGATACTGTCCTAGAAAGTTAGATATCTGCATCAGAGGATAAATACTTAACTTTCATTGAAGAATTTGTTATTAGTAACTCTTGTGAATAGTGTTTTTTTAATTTTATTCGTTTAGCAAGAAAGTGAAGTTAGGAAGAAATGTGAGCTCAAGAAAGAACCACTGTGTTCAACTAAAGAACTATCTGTGAGGAAATTGTTATTAATTTTCTGTAAATATTTGACTTATAAGGATGATTGTGTCATTAATTTTTGTTGTTAAATATTTCCTTGCTGACTCTGGTGTATTTCGTCTTGCCCCCTTTGAAGAATGGATGGGCGATATTATAATCACTGTGCTGGATTGTTAGCCTTGAGCAGGTCATTTTCACATTTATGAACCTCAGATTCTTTGTTCATAAAATAAGATGGGTGCTGGGGCCTGGCGGGGTGGCTCAGTGGTCTAAAGCGCCTGCTTGGGAAAGCTTGGGCAGCTTCAGGGACCGCGGTTCGATCCCCGGCACCACATGCTGCACCAGCCCTGCCCTCGGGGCAGGCTGAGCCGGCCATAAAAATGAGTGAATAAACAAATAAAGGTTCTGAAACAAGAAAAAAAAATAAAAATAAAAAAAAGATGGGTGCTTTCCCAGCAGTGTGGTCTTTTATATCCAATACAGTAAAGGATATAAGATATTTGTAAACTATGCAAGATTTAGGCCATTATTACTTGAGGCCTGAAATATACTCTATAACTATCTGATGAATATTTTCTTTTGGCTTTTCCCTTTTTTCCAGTCTGTATTTACCTTTGAAATGTTAGCAACTCTCTGGTGAATTACACAATTCAACATTAAGAGAATTAGAGGCGAACTTTGAATAGCTGTAGTAATACCAACATGTCCAACTAGGGAGTTGGAAGGGTTATCAGGCAAAAAGTATCCTTGAGTATTGAATGATAAGCAAAAAGGTAAACTACTGACTGGAGTAATAGCCAGTAGACCAAGCTACAAAGTTAAAAATACGATACTCAATGGCTTTTAGCCTTTTTGTTTGTTTGTTTTTTGTGAGACTGGGGTTCCCTTTTATTATTAACAGTATATTACAAATATTTTCAGAAACATGAATGTTTTGAGTTATTAATTTCTAGTTTATGAAATAGATATGATTTGATTCTAAATACAAAGCTCATGTACTAGAAATAAACCTTTATATCTACTTTTAGGGTTTTTGGTTGTTTTGTTTTGTTTTGTTTTCTATAAATCTCTAAATGACAAGTAATTTTCCTTCTCTTATCTGTTTGAACTCGCTTTAAGAACAACAATGAACTTAAGGACAGCAGTGAGATGCTTCCAACAAAGGTGTTAATGACTGAATTTAGATCACTGGTGGTTAATAACTCCACTTACAACAGTCCAGGCATGGTAAATAGTAATCATGGTCATCAGCTAAAGAATTTCAAGAAATTCAAAAAGGTACGTATTTCTTTAACTGTATCACAAGAGGGCAGTATTTGAAACGATTTCAGAGCTACTATTGCCTCAGAACAGTAAAAAGACATGTATTGAAAGCCAGTGCTATTCTTTTACTTTAAGGTGGTTTTCAAAAATTACTCTAGGAATGACATGAACTGATAGTTAATGAATATATAGGATGTGTAGAAATGAATCAGATTTTGCCTAGACTGAATTCTTTTCTTTGAGATAGGGTCACACTACTAGCTTTGAACTCACCCAGGCTGGCCTCAAACTTGTAGTGATCATCCTGCCTCAGCTTCCCAAATGCTGGCATTATGAGTGAGCTCCACCATGCTTAGCTTAAGTTCCTTATAGGTAGCCATTTATCTGGTTTTCTCCACCATAAGCATTGAGTTGAAGGCCCTTTGACAGGATCCTCCGAGTTCTGATACTAATCTGTGACTTCCTCAACAGCTTCTTTAGCTCAAGACTTTATAAAAGTAAAACATTTGTTTAAAGGTAACAGTACATTGGGCTGGGAGTATATTTCAGTGGCACAGCACCTGCCTGGCAAGCATAAGGTCTTGAATTCAATTCCCATTTCTGATCAATCAACAACTGATCAGTCAAAACCAGCATGTTTAATAGTGAAAGCTAAAGCCAGACATCATTGTGCATGCCAGTAATCAGATGACTAAAGCAAGAAGACCAGTGTAAGTGTGAGACCATCTGAAAATAGGAATGAAGAAAGGAAGGAAAGAGAGAAAGAAAAAACTTAGGCATTGTATGATTACATAGATAGATAGACAGATAGATAGATAGATAGATAGATAGATAGATAGATGTACATTGTACTCTGAGCATCACTGTAAGACCTGAGTTCCTCCTCATTAAGGAAATACTGGGATTCCTGGGATATTATTTTATCTGTATGATTAAAAGCATATTTCCAGCCTAGCTGTATTTGAATCCCGCCCCACCCCCTGGGATTTTGACTTACTCCATACTACTCTTAAGTGTTAGCCTCTCCTTACACATTTGATCAGAGTATAATTATTATTTCAAAATTGATTGTTTTGGAATACTACTTTCATCAACATGCATCATAACATGCTATATACAGAGTTTGCTATGATTATAAGGCAGTATAGCTTTTCTCTCTAGTGTAGACATCTACTGTTGTTCCTATTATTTCTCAGTTAAACTAGCTTCCTATTTGCCATGACACCCTTACCTGATGCCATGATAGGTTAGCACTGCTTTCACACTTCACATCTGTGGCTCATGAATGACACACCATTCTTACTGCACTGTGACATCATATGTACTAACATGTTAGGTAATGCCTTTGTTAAAAGAATCAGAGTTCGAAGTCATACTATTTTTCTTGCTTACGTTGCCCAAGAGAAAGCAGTAATACCATTGGCCTTGAAGTAGTGTAGTATCTTAACTTGGAATAAGTATAAAATACGACGTATAGAAAATGGTTTGAAAGTCATAGAATCTTTTTTTTTTTTTTTAATGCATTTGGTACAGGGCCTCACTAGGCAGCTTAAACTCATAATGACCTCTGTTTCAGCCTCCCCACCGCTGGTATTACAGGTGTGCACCACCATACTAACCGGCTCAGCTCACCACTGAGAACTAAGCCTGATCCCTGTGACTGCCTAAAGCAGGTGCTTAGTCTACTGAGCTAGCTCACTGGCTGTATTTTTCTGCTTCATTTTTTTTTTTTTTTTTTTAAAGCTGGGAATTGAACTAGAACTCATTGCCAGGCTGGCACCATGCTGCTGGATTATGTCCCTGGCTCTAAAATCTTTAAAAATATAGATACCCTTAAAAAATATATATATATAGATAGATAGATAGATAGATAGATAGATAGATAGATAGATACCCTTACCTAGAAATTTGTTGTCATGCTATGTAAGAAATTCATTCTAAAATTTGTATAGTAAAACATTTTTAAGATTGTCTCAAAGGAGTATTTATTTATTTGGTATGGGGTCTTACTAAGCAGTGTAGACTCAGCGATCTCCTGTCTCAGTCTCCCCGACACTGGAGTTATAAGCATGTGCCACCTTGCCTGATTTTCATGGCCAACTCAGCGTGCTTGTGCCCAGGATTCCAGGGTTGGCACGGCATTTGGTGCAAGGGACCTAACACAGGTCCTTTGCCAAGCTATCTCCCTAGCCTTATATTTTTAAAAGGCTGCTTAATGTTGAAAATTAATTTAAAATTTTTTTTCCATTTCACATATTGAAATTTCAAGTGTGTCACATACACAATAAGGGCTTATTACTTGCTCCCTACATAGGCTATTACCAGTGTGCTAGGTAAAATCTATCTTTACACACTTTTTCTTGGTAAATTTTTGCTATTTCAATATCTGGGAAGGACTTGTTTTAAATGTATTTAGTACAGGGTCTACAGAGTCTCAAACACAGATGGGACTCAGTCATCCTCCTGTTTTCAGCCTCCCAAGCACTGGGATTACAGGTGCTCGTCAGCATACCCAGTCTCAGTTGCCCTCTCAGTATGCCTCTAAGCAGGTGCTTTAGTCTGCTGAGCTATTTAATCAGCCTTAGGAAGAATTTATAAACTGGAAAGGTTGAAAAAATTAAATTTTCCTTAGTAGTTATAAAAGCTAGCTTGAGCTTTGAAATCTTTAGAACAAAATGAGTGCTTTAAATTATGTGTGTAATAACTCATTTTGGGTTATTTTAATTGCTGGATGATAACCTAGGGCCATTTACAAATAAAAACTGCAATGTAAAATGAATGCCAATGACATGTCTAAATCTTGACCTACTAACAGGTAGAGAAGAAAAGGGAAAAACAGGTGGATCTAGCAGTTACTTCTCATTTGTAGTATATAATTTGTTCAGCATTGATGCATGATTTATAGTCTTTGTTTTTTAATCTGTTTTTTAAATAACCATCTTAATGTCTTAATACACTTATTCTCCTTACTTTTGTTATTCAAAAGGTCGCCTTTCTTGGAGCAGGTAAACTCCCACACATCATTGGAGGATCAGATCTAGTAGCTCATCGTGCTCGAAAGAATGTAGAACTAGAAGAGTGGCTGAGACAGGAAATGGAGGTTAGTAAGAAGCAAGGCCTGTGCATGTGTGAATGCACTCTGCTTCTTTGTGGTTTCCTTACAGCACATTATTTTTATGACCAAACTCATGAGATATGACCTAAGGTCATTAGTTCTGGAAGGGAATTCTAGATTTATATTGCTATTTTTAAAAATGTGTGCCTAAAGAGACTTAATGGGAGGATTTAATCCACAAAAATTTTAAACGAAACAAGAATTATAATGAAAAGGATGGCAGTGTAATCATACAAAAGGTATATAGCTATGGCCAATTGTTCTCTGGGGGAGTGAACTGGCCTTCCTCAGTCTTGGAAGTGAGTTTCAGCAGTTCTGAGTATTTTTCATTATTTACTTGAAGATTACAGTTTTTCTGTTTTCTCTTTCTGGAATTCGTGTTTGGCGTAAGTTAAATTTTCTCACTTAGCTCTTTTGTTTCTCTGGATTGTGTTTTTGATAGTTTGTTCAGATTGTCTTATAGTTTACCACATGTCTTCAGCTCTGGTTATTGTCGCATTTATCCAGTGAGGTTTTAGTTTAATGTATTTGATATTTCATTACTGGATGTCTGTTTTATTCTCCAAAATCTTATTCCCTACTGATAATTTTGCTTCATGATACTAAACTGCTGGGAGGTTTTTGCTCTTATGGAATCTTATTTCTGAGTTTATACTTTAAGGTCTAAATATGAGCTGTTTCTCTTGAAACATAAGCTGTAAGATTTCCTTGAATGTACTTAAATTTCATGTTTATTTGATTTTTTTGAGATAGGATCTCACTGTATATTCTAGGCTACCTGTAGCTCAGTATGATCTTCTGTTTCAGGGTCTTTTTTTGGTTTTTGGTTTTTGTTTCATTTTGGGTGATAGTAGGGTGCTAATGATGAATTTTAGACCTCCAGCTAGCTAGGCAAGCATACCTCCACTGAACCACAGCCAGCCCTCATTCTAAATTAAAATCTTTTCTTGTACTTTTGTCAATTTTCTTGGCAGTCAATGTATACTGGAACAGTGAGTTGCAGTCAGCCCCTGTTGTTACATATTTCAGTGATAATTTTTAATTCTTGCCTTTACTGAGTACCAGAATCAAGATGACCAGGTTTGCTCTTTCTTTCTATGCTCTCTTTCTCCTTTTGGGCTTGTTCTTTCATTGGAGTACCTATCTAGAGTTTTCTTTCATATCATGAACACTTCTCTCATCAAAGGAAAAACTCAGGTTTTCATGGTTTACAGATACCTGCAAAGCAAAGCAAAAACCAGCTGTGGTACTTTCTAATGCTTCAGCATCCCTCATTTTGCAGCATCATGATTATGGTAGAAACATTCGCAGTTCATTTTGAGAAATATTTTGTAATCACAGTTTTGGAGCAGTTGGGGAGATGATTGGGCCATTTGTATAAGTACTAGATCAGTGCGTGGAGTGAATGGAACAGTCACCTGTTTCCAAAAATCTTTGTACCATACAGTCTTGTAATAGAAGAGCTATCATATTAAGCCGGAAACAGTATATACTACCCTTGATTTTAGCCAAAAGGTTAAGGGACAATGAGATTATTTTAAGAAAGTGTTATTTGGAAGTCTTTCTTTAAAAACAAAGGATGTTATAAGGCCATTCAGAAAATTTACTGTCACAGTGAAAGATTAAAGTCACATGCTGTCTTTTCTATTTTGAAAGAATAATTGCCTTTATTATTTTACAAATGTGTATTCCAGAGAATTGTGTTGGTCCACAGGAAAGAAAAAAACCCTCAAATTAGCTAATTAAACATTATAAGTGGATGATTTTCTGCACATCTCTACTAAGAGATGTGAGGCAGATACAGATTTGGGAGGCAAAGGGTAAGATTGATAGCAGGAAATTAAGCTGAAGGTATTGATAGATTTGTGTAAATGTTTCTTCCCTCTAAGGTACTTTATTTCCTGAGATCGCTCCAA
>PVJA010030241.1:0-26047 GCA_004027025.1 Myocastor coypus | reverse complement strand
TTCTTAGCAACATCAATAGGGTGGTGGGTCATGCCCACACACTGTGCTCTGTAAAACTATTGTGAGGACAATATGCAATGTGTCAACTTTTAAAATAAGAAAGGGGAAAAGAAAAAAAAAAGTAATGTTGATTGAATGTGTGAATGTTTAATTGTTTGATCAATCTTATATACCTATATGTATTAATCTAAACTGATCTGATGGTGAAAATATGTAATATAACCATCATTAAATTTATACAATAAAAATATTAAATAAAAAATTATCGGTTGGGGAGATAGCTCTTTGGTCTAAGTGTCTTCCTGGTAAGCACAAGTACCTGGGTTTGATCCCTGGATACCACACACTGTGCTGGCCCTGGAACCTGGGCACGCTATGCCAGTCACCAAAACTGGGCACAGTGGCACAAGCCTGTGATGCCAGTGCTAGGGAGCCTGAGACTGGAGGATCACTGAGTCTAAACTGCATAGCAAAGCCCTGTATCAATTAGATTAAAAGTGAAGTATGGCCCACATAGTTTACAAAATATTCTAGTTTGACTGGTTTCTTAGTGCAGTGGTGGCAGGTCACAGGGTCTCTGTGGAGTAGCCTTCATAACACACCTGCATTAAAGTTCTGTGTTAGACCCTACTCTGTGTGGTAGCTTTTGAATGGAAATGTAGAAAGCATTCCTATCAACATGTGAAGATGCCCAAAGCTAGAGAGAAAGCTAGCATATTATATGTGTGTAAGCTAACATACATACCACATCATTTACTTGGCAGAGGTAATTATTAGAAACCTAGAGCATCAAAGGGGACATGTTAGAGGCATCCCCACTGGAGAGAAGTGACTTATTTATTATTACTTCATCTTCACTCTTGTTCATTCATGAGCATGTGGAAGGTATTTCTAGAAGTTATATGGCACAGGATTTTGAAACAGACTGAATATAGGAGCAAATAAGAGAACCAAGCTCTACTTTTAAATTAAGTTTACTTGTAAGATTTTAGGTATGCATAATGATCACATTTATAATAGGAAGCTTGTACCTGCATATAACATTCCTTCATTTTTTCCCCAATTCCCTTACCCTTCCATAAATCCCCTCTATTCTTTCAAAAGACATTAAAGATATTTGTAAAAATAAAAAATGGTGTTCTACTTCTTTTTGAAAAATGTTATATTTTCATAAAATGCTATTTATGTTAACATAGTTTATTAATGTGTATTAATATGAGTTACCAAATAGGCATTTTATTTTAATCTTAACACTTTATTTTTTATTACTAAATGTAGTAGTAATAATAATTACATTCACAGAGGGCACAGCAGGAAACATTTTTCTTTCCCAACCCTACTCACCATTCAAGGCCTCATGGTCTGGCTCTTCAAATAGGCATTTTAAATAATTTTAGTTTTGTTTTTTAGTGCAGCAAATATCATTAGATATAATCTATATATAGAAAAGCCCTTTAGGGCTAGGGATATAGCACAAAGTCCCAAATTTGATTCCCAGTACCAGGAGAGAGAAAGAGAGAGAGAGAGCGAAAGAGAGAGAGAGAGAGAGAGAGAGACAGAGACAGAGATAGAGAGAGAGAGAGAGAGAGACAGAGACAGAGATAGACAGAGAGAGTGACACACACACAGAAAGGAGAGACAGAGAGAGAGAGAGACCAAGAGAGAGAGCACAAACACTTTAAAGGGCTCAGTAATTTTTACGAGTGCTAAGGTATTCTCTCAGTTACTCTTCTCTTGTTACTGGGAAAAAACTAAGGACACCCAAAATTAAGGAAAGAAAGGTTTATTTAGTTTACATTTTCTGGTGGTTTCAGTCCATACACAGCTGGCTCAAAGGCAGAGTGACACATGGCAGAGGGCAGCAGTTCATGGCAGCAAAAAACAGCAAGAGCGAAAAGGAGGAGTAGTGGCAGCCATGGCAGCAGAGAGCAAGTCTGTCGCCCTTATGCTGCATTCAGGCTATCCGCCCTCGGCTAGGTGTAGCACTCACACCCGCAATCACAGCACTGGATCATGAATTAATCACAGACTCTAGAGGTTTTCCCTATAACTGCATGAGTCTTTGGGGGTACAATGAGATGCAAACCATAGCAGGTATCTTGAGATAAGAGTGTTTAGAACATCTGCCTTGTACTCTTATGTATTTGGCTCCCCTTGTTTTAGAAAATGTGAATTTGTGACTCACATTTAATGATTTAATTAAGAATTTTTGGTTGAGATAATTACTCAGTGAGAGCCAGGGATATAGCTCAGTGGCATAAGCCCCTGGCAAGTGCAAGGTCCCAAGTTCAATCCCTGGTACCGCAGGGGGGAATAAAAAAGACATAATTACTCAATGAAAACTTGATTTTGAAACAACTGTAATAAATTATAGTGATCTGTTAATATTTTCTTTTCTTTTTTTTTTTTTTTTTTGTCTTTTTGAGACAGGGTCTTACTATGCAGTTCAGGCTGGTCTTGAGCTCACTTTTGTAGCCCAGGCTGGTCTTGGATTTGCATCAATCCTCCTGTCTCAGCCTCTCAAGTGCTGGAATTATAGATGTGCCCCACCACGCCTGGCTTGTTAATGTTTTTCTACTGATCCAAGTACATTATTTTTACAGGTAATAGAAAAAAATGGGGTCATATTGGCTAAAAGGCTTTACCTCAATGAAAAAAGCTGGAATAGATATACTAAACATTTCATCACATTGCTGTCAAACAAGGTAAGGCACAATCTCCATAAGTTATAAGAGAAAAGACCTTAAGTATTGAGGGTTGAGAAAATAAGAATTTGATTTGATAAATTTATAAATTTTAAAATATAGTTTTCTGTTTGTGCTTTATCATGGTCAGCAAGAAAAACCCTAAGAACAGTGAATAAAGCTTCTTATTTTGTATATTTTTCTTATATTGTAAATTAAAGCAACTTAAGTTTTATAATACTACTAAGTTACCCATAGTTATGCTTATTCATACATTAAAGTACAAGTAAATAGCTGTATTTATTGAAGTAGTTGTGTTATTGATGTATTCTATGCAATTTTATGAGAAACTCAGTGTATCAGGGAGAAAAAGAGCTGGCACTCGTGTGTTTCTACTTAGTCAAATCATGTACATCAATTATTTCATTTAACTCTTAAAAGAGTTCTTTGGGAAATGTGCTGGTGAGCCAGGCATGGTAGCACATGCCTGTAATCCCAGCACTAGGGAGGCTGAGGCAGGAGCATCATTGTGAGTTAGTGGCCAGTTTGGGCTACAAAGTAAGCTTAAGGCCAGCCTGAACTACATAGCAAACCCTGTCTCAAACACACACACACACACACACACACACCCCGAAGTATGGTGACTTTCTTTTATGAGTGATAAAAAATTAACTTCAAATAAAGTAAATTCTACTCAAAGTTATACAACCAGGGAATCTGAAGGATTCATATTCAGTTCTGTCTCATTTCTTTTCTTTGCTTTTTTTTTTTGTCTTTTTGAGACAGGGTCTTGCTATGTAGTAGAGGCTGGTCCTGAGCTCACTTTTGGAGCCCAGGCTGGTCTCAAACTCGCATCAATCCTCCTGCCTCAGCTTCCCTAGTGCTGGCGTGAGCCACCACACCCAGATTGCTTTTTTTTTTTCTTTTTTTGTCTTTTCGAGACAGGGTCTCAATATGCAGTTCAGGCTGGCCTTGAGCTCATTTTTGTGGCCCAGGCTGGTCTCAAACTCACACCGATCCTCTGCCCCAGCCTCCCAAGTGCTGGGATTATAGGCTTGTGCCACCATTCCCAGTTCATTTCATAATTCTTATTCTTTCCAGTGAACTCTATAGCCCCTGTGAAAGTCCTCCAGGAAAATTAGGTTCATGTCAAGAGGAAAAACAATCTTGTCCCTGGTAACATGCTAATACTTTATGTACCATTGAAAACCCATCACCAAGCCATCGTGTCACTGATGTTTTAAAAGAGTAATGTTTTCTTACTTTAAGGATTTATTTACCATATGTTTCTCTAGTTCTACATTATTACCTATAGTCTGGTATATATGTTAAAAAATACTTGCTATATAAATAAACAGGTTCATTCTGTACACTTTAGGACACTGCAGACCTTGCACTGTTGGAGAAGTGGACACACAAATGGCAAAATTTAATGAACAAATTTAAGCAGGATGTGGAACAGACTGAAGAAGGAACTAGGGAGAAACTGCAAATGGTTAAGAATGGCCTTATCAAATGGCAGGAATTCTATGAAAATAAGTGAGTCCCCAAGAGTCTTCTTTTCTTGATTATGTCATATCTGAATAATTCTTCACAGTGCTCATTCTCTGTCTTTCTTTTCCCACATCCCTCCCTCCATCTTCTAACTACTTCAATATTGATTTTTGTGGGGGTAACCAGAATTCCTGTCTAGGAAAGATCTTATTAAAGATCTTGTTAAAAAGACTGGATCACTAAATCAAAGCCATAAAAAGCTTTGGATATAGACTGGAGTGGATGATTTCTTTTTTTTTATTATTCTAACTGTTTTTTATTACAATAATAATAATAATAATAATAATAATAATAATCTGTATAACCAATCTAGTATTCATGTTGAAAATCTCTTGTCCAGAACCCCAGAATCATATAGCCAATTGCTCTTTGATTTCTTAGATTAATGCATGCTACCTTCACAGGCTAATGGTATTCCTTTTGACATTTTCATAAATGCATACAAAGTACTTTGGTCATTTCCCCCATTACCTTCCTTCTTTTCTTCCCCTGTTCTCTAATCTTTTTGTTGTAATAGTTTCACTTCTACTTTCATATGCTCTCTCTGTCTCTGTCTCTGTCTCTTGATGCTTCATGCATTGGAGGAAACATGACATTTGTATTTTTTGGGCTAGTTTATTTCACCTACCATGATGGTATCCAGTTCCACTCATTTTCCTGTAAATAACATGATTTATTTTTCCTTCTTCTACCTTTCCCTTTCCTTTCTTTCCCTTCTCTTTTTTTCTGAGTCCTTATCTGGGCTTTCTACAAGTATGATACTCCTGGCTTTGTAGAATGAATTTAAAAGCATTCCTTCCCTTTCTTTGTCATGGAATAATTTGAAGTACAGTAGTGTCAGTCCTTTAAAAATCTGTAAAATTTAGCAATAAATTTGTCCAGTCCTGGTTTTATTTTTGTTGAGAGATCAGAGATCCAATTTATTTTTTGTTAATTTTGTATTCTCTATGCCTCTCTTGGTACTTGATATACATTAGACACTGTGGAAAGAAGGAAGGAGGGAGGGAAAGAAAGACCATGTTATGGTTTGTGTCTAGTTGTCTCCCCAAATCTTCATGCACTTATGGGGCAGACCTCTAGAGTTTGTGATTAAATCATGATCCAGTGCTAGGATTGTGGGTGTGAGTGCTACACCCCGCATGGGACAGATAGCCTGAATGCAGCATAAGGGAGACAGACTTGCTGTTGTTGCCAATACTCCTCTCTTTTGCTCTTGCTGTTTTGCTGTTTTCTGTTTCCATGAACTGCTGCCCTCTGCCACGTGTCAGTCTGCCTTCTGGAGCCAGCTGAATATGGACTGAGACTGCTACTGTGAGCTAAATAAACCTTTCCTTCTTAATTTTGGGTGTTGGATATTTTGTCCCAGCAATGAGGAAAAAATAACTAAGACAGAAGGTTTGGGGGAAAGAAGAAAGGAAAGAAAGAAAAAAGAATGAGTATTGCTTGCTTCATGAAATTGAGTACACAAATGTTCAGTGTGTATGTTTGCTTTTTTTTTTTCTGAATGAGGGATCAAACTCAGGACCTTGCACTTGCCCAGGCAGGCACTTGTACTTGTGCCCCTGAGCTATCTCCCTGGCCCATAAATATGTGAAGGGTTTCTTTTCTTCTTCTTTTTTTTGGATGACTCAGTCTGCCTTAAGGGCAGGTGGCATGCTCCATGTGGGGCAGTGTATTGAGCTGTGGACCTCAGGGCCTGAGTGAGTTTGCGGAATCATGTGCTTTAATCCACTGAGCTACCTGGCAAGCCCCCCCCCCCCCCGCACCTGTATGTTTGCAATAGGTATGTCTTCTTGGTGGATCCTTGCCTATAGAATACATAATGTCTTATCCTGCTTGTTTCCAGATTTCATTTGCATGAAATGTCTTTTTTCATCCTTTTGAGTATGCATATATCTTTGTGAGGTATATTCCTTGAAAGCAGAATATTGTTTGGCCTGGTTTTTAATCTGGTCTTCCAATCCATGCTTTGTACTCAGGATTATTAATACCTCTCATTTTGTTAGTTTTGTGATGCTTATTTTCTAACATTTGTTTATTAGTCTGCTTTTTATCTGGATGTAGTATTCTTCTTTATCTTGTGTTGTGCTGGTTTGGTGGTCATGAATTGCTTTAGTTTCTGCTTATTTTGAAAGGCCTTTATTTTTCCTTCAAGGCTAAGGGAGGCTTTGCTGAATATAGTGATCTAGGTTGGCAATTATTTTATTTCAGGGTTTGAAATGTACTGTTCCATATCCTCCCAAGCGTTAGAGGTTTTTTGTTTTTTTTTTTTTTCAGTGTGTGTGTGTCTTTTTTGTGACAGGGTTTTCCACTATGCAGGTCAGGCTGACCTTGAACTTACTTTGCAGCCTAGGTTGGCCTCAAACTCATAGCAATTCTCCTGCCTCAGCCTCCCAAGTGCTGAGATTACAAGCGTGTACCACCATGTCTGGTCTCCAGTCTTTAGAGTTTCAGCTAAGAAAAAGAGAACGAGGAATTGGGAGTGGGTAAAGAAAAGGAAAATAATGAGAATAAAAGGATAAAATAGAAACAATGCTTTGCAACTAAAGACAGGAAGTGCAATTCAATTGGGGGGGGATTGCAAAATAGAAGAATTTATTGTATATTGCTATAAATTCCCTACAATGAATATGATCATTATGCATATCTAAATTGTGCCAATAAACTTAATTATAAACAAAGAAATTGCTGTTATTTGGGTGGGTTTGACTAAATAAATGATGCGATGTTTTCCTCTTGTAGCTTTCAATGTAATTTCTTTGCTCTATAGTCTTAACATTTGAACTATGATATGATACGATGCAGGAGGTATTTTTTTCTGATTATGTTTATTTTGAGTTTTAGATGCTTCTCCTACTTGAATGTCTATATCTTTTTCAAGATTTGGGCAATTATATATTATTACTTCACTGAATAGATTTTATGCATTTAATCTGCATCTGGTCCCTTTTGGTATTCCACAGGTAATTAATTTTTTTTTTTTTTTTTTTAAGTTACAACCAGGGGAGATAGCTCAGTAGAATAAGTGCTTGCCTGGCAAGTGCAGGTGCCTGAGTTCAATCCTTGGTACTGCAAAAAATAAATAAATAAAATAAAATAAGTTACATCCAGAGGTCTTACATTTTTTCATGATTTATTTTTTCCTTATTATTGTCCAACTGTAGTTTTTTTTTGACTTTGTCTTCAAGTCCTCAGATTCCTTCTTTTGCTAGTTAAAATTTATCTGGCTTTACATTGAATTTTTTATTTGGTTTATTGGGCTGTTTATTTTCAGACTTATGGTTAGGCATTTTCCACAATCTAATTCTCTATCGATATATTCTTTCATATCCAATTCTGATGTTTATTTATATCTGTGAATCTTTGATCCTTTTTGAATGTTGTTCATGTGGTATTTTGTCTGCTTTGATGTCTATGGCAGTTAACGTGGAAGTATGTTATGGTTTATGTCTAGTTGTCCCCGCAAAGCCTCATGTATTCATTGGGCGGAGACTTCTAGAGTTTGAGACTTGATCCATGATCCCTGGGATTTTGGGTTTTAGTACTGGTGGGATTATGGGTGGAAGTACTTCTGGGATTATGGGTGTAGCCTAAGGCGGGGGCTAAGGCAGAGAGCCTGCATGTAATATAGAGACAGAGAGACAGATTCAGGCTGTTGCTGTTGCTCTGCTTCCGTGTTTGGTTGTCTACCTCTGCCGCCATTTTGTTGCTTTTCCACCGCCATGAACTGGGTGCTCTCTGCTCTGTTCCACTCAGCCTTGGGCCGCCGAATATGGACTGAAACCTCCACAAACTGTAAGCTAAATAAACCTTTCCCTCCTTCATTTTGAATGTCGGGTATTTGTCCCAGAAACAAGCAAAAAGTAACTAAGACAAAGTATTAAATTTTGGAAGTGTCATACTGTGTTCTTTCCATGTTTCTTATATGTCTGTGTTGAGATTTGCACATCTCTTGGGACAGATACATCTTCCATTTTTACAGGCGGGCCTTTTTAACAAACAGCCTTCTCTGACAGTGTCCTTGGACATTGAGTTTGTTATAGAGTGTTCACTCTATTTCCAAGTGGATTTCCAAGTAAGATTTCCTTGTCACTTCTTTGCTGATACTTAAAAAATATTTTGACACGTATGCACTGATCACACTTTTACTGTAGGTTTTACAAAGTGGGGTCCCATGAACTATATGTGTTATATTCTCTATGATTGCTCCTCTAGTCTTGTCAACAATATACAGCCTAAAAGGCATAGAAGTGACCTGTGCTGAGGCTCCTTGTGGGAGTGCTGTACTTTGTCTTTGTGTTGTTTCTCTCTGCAGTTATTCTATGGTGGATGTCCAGAAGCAGAGTCCGTTCATCCCCAGGCTGTGGCCACTTGGGGTCTACTCATCAGTGGGGACTTTCATGTGCCTTATTCTTTGAATTTATATGTTGATCAGAGCTTGAGTGGAGTTGGGTTGAACTTGAGGTAAGGTTTATCTGTGTTGGATTTGTACTGCAGCATCAGAATAAAAACTGAATATTACTGAGCATTGTACTGTGACATCCATGATCTTAACAACAACTACTATGGAGTGGTAGGGGCTGGTAAAAGTAGAAACTCAGAAGCTTTAAAAGATAGTAAAAATTCAGTTAATTAAGGAAGAAGATAATACGAGAAGAGGAAAAAAAAAGAAAAATTAGAATGTTTGAAAAATTGAAAAGAAAAAAAGAAAGTGAAGCTGGGCGTGGGGGTGGGGGTGGGGTAGGAAGGCAGACATCATGGTACAAGTGTGCTGTGTGCTGTCCCAGCCACCCAGAGGGCCAAGGCCAGAATAAAAACCTGGAGAGACTCCAAGGCAAAAAAGACAAGCAAAAGATTCGGGGAAGCAGTAGCTGAGCAGCTCTGAGTTCTACTCCTAGCACCACATACATATACACGTATGGCTGCTCCCTGCTCCTATTCACAAATCAAAGGCAAAGATAAAATATATATAGGTAAATCAGTAAAAATTTAGAAGAAATAGAGTAGAAAAATAAAAAGTAGAAAGTAAAGTAATCTGAGTATTAGAAGAAAAGAGTAGCAAAAAAGGAACAAATATAGAAATAGTATTAAAGAGAAACTACTTAAAAAGAAATATATATATATATATATATATATATATATATATATATATATATATGAAAAATAAATCTTAATGAAAAGATGGAATTGCTTCTGTGTAGGTGAATGAATGTGTGGCCAGGAGAGGACTTCTCACTCTGCCACTCTGTACTCTGGCCCATGGTTTCTCGGGCTGTGCAGCCCTTAGGGGTGGCAAGGCTGTGCAGCCACTGCACCTGCCTCCTCTTGTACCTGGCTGCCAGCTGAAGGAGTATGGGGCCTGTGTTGGTTGGAGTGACTTGCAGCTTCCTGTTTACCACGGGCAAGGTTGGTTATGTGGAAGAAGACACTTCTTTGAAGGAGTTTTCTCTGGAAAGATTACTTTTGTGGACTTCCATGGGCAGAGTACTGCTGTCAAGCTCTACTTGAGCATCCAGAATTCTCTAAAATCTAAGTTGTTGGGGGTGCAGAACATCGCGGAAGGTCCCACACAGATCACTACAATGGCTCAGTCTCTTTGCGGCTCAGGCCTCGAGTGCTCTGACCTATGTCTCTTAGGTTTCAGACCCTCTCCCACCAGCCCCCAGAGTGGCTAGGAGCTCTGCTGGGGAGCTCTGCTCTTTCTTTTGGTACCCACTGGAATCTCACTGAGAGAGGAAACCACCTTTTGGGGTAAAACTGGGAGGTGATGGGTTAACTGTACAGCAAAGATCCCTGAGGAAATGGATGGTTGTAACCCTTGTCACGTGCAAGCACCGCTTTGACTTGCTGTCAGTGGAGGATAGCGGACTTGCAAAGCTCTGGCAGAGCACCACCCCATCCTTAATCACTGCTCTGCTTCTGTAATCTTGCTTCATGCTGATTTTCAATGAAAGATTGCCCCATAGAAAAGAGACAATATAAAAGGGGAAAGGAAGCTTTGTTCAGGGATCTCAAGGAGACATTAGTCCTTCGCGTGGGGGCTGGCAGAATAATCTGCTCTTTGTTCCTAAAACTCCACATTTTGTCAGGTCTGTCAGGGAATCTTGTGCAGTTTTCTGCTTCATCGCCTTATATAAGTTCCATTGGGCCTGCCTCGGCAGCATTCCACCAGAAGCATATTTAGCCACATGACTTAATCTAGCTGGAATAGTGAGGCAACGTGTGCTATGAATTTGAGAGAAAGGAGGACTTGGGCTTGTATGCCTAAGCAGCAAGCTTGGCATAACTTTGCCATAACTCCACCATGGTTCCACACTTACACATTGACACATATCAAAACCTTCTCAAGCACCTACCTTGTATATAGCTTCCAGATTAGTAAAGTTCAGACTATTATCCTCCCTCTCATAATCTGGTAAATTTTGTGTAGTATGATTCTTTTTCTCTGTGCGTCTCCCCTCCTCCCCATGCTGTGACCCCTGGTTGCTGTCCCTGGCCCAAGCTCAGAGCAAGATGCTCCTCTTCTGATAACCGAAGTCCACAGCTTTTTCTCAAATGTCTATCTGGGCAGTCTCGAATTTCAGTGCTTTCTTTCCTTCCTTCACCTTGCTGAATAGCTGTTTTTGAGCTGCTGTAATTGCAAGCCATGAGGAAACAACAAACTGCTGCCTATTCTACTCTGTTGTCTTGACTCTAAGATTATTTTGAACTTTATTTTAAACTTAAGATGTTGTGTCTATTACATGTTAGATGGAGGCTCCATTTCCCATTGAGTACACCTGGAAGGCTGAGGCATGAGGACTGCAAGTTGAAGCAGCCTGAGTTACCTAGCAAGATGCTGTCTCGAAAAAAAAAAAAAAAAAAAAAAAACGAAATGAGAACAGTGGACTCAGTTTTTCTATCATCTTAAAAGCTTTCCCAACTAGCAGACTGGGAAGTTCTGGAGCGTGAAGCTGATCTACCTCCAAGATGGCTCTTGGGGCCATGTGTACTTTTCTGTTTGTTTTCTTTTAGCTGTGAGAGGCACACAGATGGCTGGAGTTCCTTTATCTCTTTAGGAACTTCTTTAAAAATATATTTCTGTGAGACTTTAATGAAATGAAAAGCTCTTTCTTATTTGAAGTTAAACTCTTAACCTAATTTTTGTTTAAATTACTCATTAGGTTCCCTTTTCCTTAACATATTATATTGTTTTACAGGTATCTCCAACAGCAATATCCCTTGTGATGATCTAGTTTTGAATTCCGATGTCTAAAGCCCACCCTTGGAAGAGATGCTGTCAGGGGCCCATGGCGCTGTAGCTTGATTGTACCAGTCCACTTAGATTTTAAGTTTATATTTATACTTACAAATTAGAAGGCAGGGAAGGCATGCTTGAATTTGTTGAGGAGAAACAATATTTTTGTTAAGCAAAAGGACTTAACAATTTTGTTTATATTATTATGAGACATTTCTCTTGCTCATTTTTCTTTCAGGGGAAAGGATGTTCTATCTTCCAGTAAGAAAAATATGTTTGATTTGGTTATTTCAGACTTCAAGCAGTGGCAAAGGGTAAGACTTACTTTTTCTGTGGTACTGGGGATTGAACCCAGGGGCTTGTGCATGCAAGGTAGGAGCTCTACACTTGAGCCATATCCCCAGCCTAAGACTTTCTAATGAACTTCTTGGTAAATTGATTGAAAACTTGAAACTCGTTATTTACAACTGAGTCACATCTCATCCATTTAAGATGCAGTATTAAGGGCTGGCCTGGTAGCTCAGCAGACTAAAGCACCTGCTTAGGCAAACACAGCAGCCAGGGTTTGATCCCCATACTACTATGTTGGCCCCCAACCGCAGGGCACCCTGAGATGGCAATTAAAACCGGGTATGGTGGTGCATGCCTATAATCCCAGCACTTGGGAGGCTGAAAACAGGAGAATCCCTGTGTGTCCAATCTACATAATGAGACCCTGTATACCCTGTAGACCCTGTCCTAAATACAAAAATAAAATAAAATGCAATATTATGTTTAATAAAAGACAAAATATCAAGAACACATGGACTTTGAAAGTATAAATATTTTCAGTTCTGTTTTCAGATTTTTGGACAAATAAAGTTAGACTACCAGAAGAAAAAAATGGAAAGAGATATGTGGGTACTATCTACTTCTCATCCATTTGTCAGATATAAGTAACTATTTCTGCCTATCCTGTATCTAACTTTTAAGACAAATTAAACGTTTAAAACTAGTGATTTCCCTATTGCTTGCCCCTTAGGGCCTCCTTGGGAGCCTCCCAGCCCCAGCAGAAAGCTGCTGAGTTGCATGAGCCCTGTGCACCACCAAGTCTGTTGGTTGCACAGTGACACTTTGTGGAGTGTGGAGTTTATTGCAGGCGGAAGACCTGGAGAGGAAGCATGAACCCACGAAGGACAGTGCTCTCACCAAGAGTGGAATAGAGAGAGCAGACATAAGCAGCTACCTGGATGCTCACAGTAGGAAGGTGTGGAGACTCAGAAGCCCTCTCTGAAAATCAGTGGAAGTACCTGACATTGTGCTCTCCACTCGAATGCAGTTGAAGGCATCCAGTTGTAAGATGGAGGCAAAAAGAATTCTGGCAGCTGCTCCCACAGTAGTGCAACTGAAACTGGTGCAGCACTGCAGACAAAAAGAAGGCTCAGCAGTCTCTTAGGGTCCACACTGTCCCACTTACAAATCAAACATTCTCCATTTGTGAATGTAGGGAAATAGCCCACTGGTTGAATTCTGCCTGCAGTATAAATGCATAGTACTGAGTAGTCTTTTTCTTGTATTTGTGTGTGTGACTTTTACTTTTCTCCTTCATCTGATACCTATGTATCTATCTATGTATCTATGTATCTATGTATCTATCTTATCTATCTATCTTTCTTTCTATATTATACATGTAAGATACATGCATATTTGAGGAGAGTAAGAATTACTGCTTTAGTTTAAATGCTATATTCCACGGATATGTCAGGTTAACAGTCACAAATTTAAATATAGAATACTTAACCTGCATTCTCTCTGTGGTTGTTTCCTGTGGTTATCTCTCGTTGTTTTACCTTGAGAGAGTGACTCTGGAATCCCTGAGGCTGCTGGGGAGGATTGTACTTTTTCTCTGGGCCTGCTTGCTTTCCAGTTGAACCTTCTCTCCCTGAGCACTGGCCTCATCCAAGATCAGGTCTCTCAGTCCATGCCTCTGCTATTCCATGCCAAAGGGAAGCAAAACGTAGAGCTGGCTTGGAGCTGGTGATCGCCATGTGGCTGGGCTGCAGCTTGCTGCATTGTTTCTTCTTCTGTCCCCAGGCATTGGTCTTGTCCATGTCCACAAGCAGCCCCGTGCAAGAGCAGCTAAGAGCTGTCCAGTGGCCACAGTCCAGGCCCCACTTCTCCCTGTTTGAATTAATTGCTCATAATAGGTTCAGAACTATTATGTCTGTATGTAGCATATATATAATATAAATGATAGCAAACATCATGTCAAAACTATCAGATAAAAAGTTTTAAAAAGTTACTGTATCAGAGAACATGACTTAAAAATTCTTTATCTGATAATTTGATATGTACATATGAAACTGAAAAAAAATTATTTCTTATTTAATTATTAGGAATAATAGTAACTTATTAAATATTCTGTTAGGCTCAAATGTTTTCCTACATTATTTTACCTTTTTGGGCAGCTATATGATGTAGGTCTTATGCCCCTCATCTATAAGTGATAAGTGACAGAGTGAATTTGAGACTGGATCTCTCTTATTTTAAAATCCTAATTTTTGCCAGGCGTGGAGGCGCACGCCTGTAATCCCCGCACTTGGGAGGCTGAGGCAGGAGGATTGGTGTGAGTTCGAGACCAGCCTGGGCTACAAAAGTGAGCTCAAGGTCAGCCTGAACTGCACAAGACCCTGTCTCAAAAAGGCAAAAAAAAAAAAATCCTAATTTTTAACTCATCTGTTATAATACCTATCTGTACTAATTATTCTTACTGAAGAACCAATAGCAAACTTTACATATAAATTTCCTTGATTTTCTCACTAATATTTAATGGTATTTGTTTGGCTCTTGAGTTTAGACAGACAAAATATGAATCAAATAAAGACTATAGCAGGGATCATGTAAACAATATTACAACCTTATTATAATAAGAATAATAAAATATGTTATGCTCTCTAGGATTTAATTCCTTGTCAGTAAATTTTTTACCCTCATAAGATTTAGTGTAATGATTTTCCTGCTCATAAACTATAAATTTCTCATTAGGTAGCAACTTTCATTTAAATTTAAATAAAATGTCTGTCACATACCACTTCTTTGGAGGAGAAATTGTTTGAAGAATAATAACAAGGCTGTGGAACTCTAAAATGATTGAGGTACAATGAGGAAGAAGGATCTGTGTTGACTTTGATGAATTATATCCATCCCCCTTCACTCTCTAGGAACTAAATAATGAGAAAGAAAATTTTACTGGAGATATCCTAGTATCAAAATATGATACTCTCAAGATTATTAAACATTTACAGGAAAGCTGGACAGACACTGGAACAGGAATACTTGGTCGCCACAAAAGTGTTGAGGGGAAGATGCCAGCAGAACAACAGTACTTGGTGGAAATAATAAAAAATGTAGCAAAACTCTATAGAGAATATGAGCTCCGAATAAATGGGGACAATGGTAAGAAAAAGCAATACTAAATGGATTGTCTGACATTATAAAGAGTTAAGGTTTTTTTTTTTTTTTTTTTTTTTTTTTTTGTCTTTTTGAGACAGGGTCTTGTTATGCAGTTGAGGCTGGCCTTGATCTCACTTTTGTAGCCCAGGCTGGTCTCAAATTCACACCCATCCTCCTGTCTCAGCCTCCGAGTGCTGGGATTACAGGCGTGTGCCACCACGCCCGGCTAAGAGTTAAGTTTTTTAAATTAAGTATAAAATAAATGTAAAATATTCAGTTTTTTAAAATCAAGCAAAATAAAATATTGAAAATATTTCATTTTGATACATTTTAATACAGTTCCTCTATTTAGAGTATATAGTTCAATACATATTCATAGTCATGTGTATTCATCTTCATAGCCAACTTTAAATTTTTTTTTTTTTTTTTTGGCTTTTTGAGACAGGGTCTCACTGTGCAGTTCAGGCTGGCTTTGAGCTCACTTTTGTAGCCCAGGCTGGTCTCGAACTCGCAGCGATCCTCCTGCCTCAGCCTCCCAAGTGCTGGGATTACAGGCGTGAGCCACCACGCCCGGCACCAACTTTAAATATTGCCACAACTTTATATGCCTCAAAAGAAATGCTGTAGTTTTTAGCTCTCATTCTTTTTCCCTGTTCCTACTTCATCTCCTAGTCTCAGTTCTATCTCTATAGATTTCCAGGTTATAGGCTTCCATGTAAATGAAATTATATATTTTTATCTTTTATGATTGGCTTCTTTCATTTAGCACTGTGTGTTTTAACATGTCTTAGTTCCTTTTTAATGGCCAGTTTTTCCATTTTATATATTTTTATGCAACTTTATCATTTCATCTATTGATAGACATTTGAGTTTTCTCCCTTTTTTAGCTGTTATAAATAATGCTGATATAAACATTTATACACATTTTTCTAAGGAGGCATATGTTTTCATATTGCTTGGGTATATCACATATAGTAGAGGTTCTGGTCATCTGGTAATTCTGCATTTATCTTTTGAAGACTTCCACACTATTTTTAAAGGTGTTACATCATTTTATAATCCTACTAGCAGATATGAGAGTTCTGATATTTCTACATCCTTGCCTACAAGGATGGCTCATGAGTAGTTAACTCATTTTTTGACTCTCATCATAATTGAGGATTTATGAAATAACATTTTATTGTACTTTTGTGTTCTCCTAATAACTAATGATGTCAAGAATCTTCTAAAGGTTTATTAGTCATCTGTACATCATCTTTGAGGAAATCTCTTTTCACATCTTCTGCCTAGATTTTATGTTCTCTTTTACTGAGTTATAAGAATTCTTTATATGATCTGGATTCTAGTCCTTTCCATATATTGTATGTGAATTGCAAATATTTTCTCTCATTCTGTGTTACCTTTTCATTTTTTGATGGCATCCTTTTATTGACAATGTTTTTGCTGCCATTTCTAAAAATCTTTTGCAAAGCCAGAAAGACTGTCTTTTCTGTTATGAACTTGTTTTATTCTCCACATTCATAGGCTTATATTTTAGTCAGTATTGAGACTTTGAAACCTTATGTACACTTTGTGTTTCTCCACAATTCACAATTATACATCGCAGTCCAAGTAATGAGAGAGTCGATTGCAGTGATTAACAGAAGTAATGGGAGAAAAGTCAGGAATATTTTAGAGCTATGAAAGTTCAGATGAGATGTAATGAGCACATCCCTTGAGTAAAGCTGGGCTATGAGCCTTCCATGGTGCAACACCAACATGACTGTTATGAGCAGTACCATATAGCCAGCCAGTATTGAAACATGAGAAGGGCGTTTGCAGAAGAAAAGTTTACACTTTACATCTGATTTGCGGGATTCTACTTAGACATGAATTCTTTGATAATGATTGTTTTGGCTTTTCTCGGGTCACCCATTAACAGCATAGCCTAAAATAAAATAGTTAGAAATAAAATAAAATGGCCTGAATTATGCCTATCTGCAAACACACGTGTTACAGCCTCCACCGCAGATATCACAGAATCTGGCTGGTTCAGAGATCTCGAACAGAGATCACTCATGCAAACTGAGGCTGTAGAGGGGTTCTAATCCAATCTGAGTGATATCTTAAGGAAATTGGATGTGCAAAGCAACACCCATTCTCTTCCTCTGGAGCTGATGCCCAGGCCACCAGGACAAAAGTGGGAGTCTGCACTGGGCTCTTCCTCGGGCTTCAGGATGCTCAGGGTGATGGGCTGTGGCTGGCTCCCAAGTTTTCTCTTATGAACTTTGTTGTCAAAATCATTCACTCTTTTATTTCTATAGAGTTGATAGCATTGTCCCCTTTTTAATTTCTAGTTCTAGTAGCTTGAGTCATTTTTGGTTTGTTAAATTAGGTAAAAGCTCATCAATTATTCTAATATTTTCAAAGTACCAGATTTTGGTTTTATCAATTTTCTATATTGTGTCTTTTTTTCATTATTTTACTAAATTTACTTGTAGCCAGTATTATTTCTTTCCTCCTAGTAATTTTAGTTTGTTCCTCTTTGTATAATATCACAAAATGAAAGGTTATATTATTGATTTGCGATTGTTCTTTGTTAATGCAGGCATTTAGAGCTATACATTCTCCCTTCAGCACTGTTTTGTTGTATGCTGAAAGTGTTGGTATGTTGTATATTTACTATAATCCATTTCAAATATTTTATGAGTTCCTTTTTTAGTAATGTATCATTTCATTTTTATGTTTTTGTTTTCCAAATATTTCTGTGTCAATTTTCAATTTTTATTATAGCTTGAGGATAGAATTGATATTAGTTCTATCTTCCTGAATATATTGAGTTTTTTAAAAAGGTCGCCTAGCATCTTGTCTTCCTGGAGTCTGTTCCTTATGTATTCAATATACATGCATTTTAGCACATGCTTGAAATCCCAGCACTTGGAGGCAGAGGCAAGAGAATCAATGTGAGTTTGAGACCAGCCTGGGCTATGAAAGTGAGCTCAAGGCCAGCCTGAACTGCATAGTGAGACCCTGTCTCAAAAAGACTAAATATATATATTATATATATTTATATATATAATATAAATATATATATTTATGTTCTTCAACAGATTCTGCACTTCAGTTTTATCCTTCTTGTCCTATAGATTAACTTAATTCCCAACTTTCCAATGAGACATTTTGTAAATCTATAAAACACATAAAAGATGTTAAAAATACACTATGTTGCTGTTCACTATGTCAAGTATTGTTTATAGATCATTCCTATTAAAGAGTTCCAGATAATCCTTATCTGTTGATGATCATGATTCAGTGTGAAACTAATTTTCATGGAGAAACACAATTATAATTTTGCATAATAATAATAGAGTATAAGATAAAATGTCAATTCCTACCCATAAGCTTGAACAGTGGGTAGAAAAAAAAGAAGCAATGGTTTAAAATTAATGAAGAAGGGGCTGGGAAGATATGAATACAATCCCCAGCTCCACAAAACAAAACAAAATAAAATTGATGAGGAAGTAAAATTATTAATGACCATGAAGTTAATAGGTCATTTTATGTTTTTATTTTTACAGTGCATTATTTACTTTTTAACAATAGATTGCATATTATAAATAAATTATTTATAAGCTTAAATGAATATAACAATAAAAATGGTGTAAAATAAAAATGAAGAATAAAGCATTTGCACATCAGTCATAATAGTTCACTCTGTGCCAACATCAAGAAACTTATATTCATATAATTACAATTCTCAAAGTAGAAAGGGGTAAGCAATAACTATTTTAAGAACTGAAATTATAGCACATTTCCAAAATAAAGGAAATTTTGCACAAGAAATTTGACTAAAATCATACCAAGATGCACAGAAATGAAATTGTCCAAAATTAATTGCAAAGGAAATCATTAAAGCATATATATATATATAACAAAATTAGCTATGGAAGAACAGAATTAAGTATCACCTCATCCCACATTAAAAAAAAAGACTATATAAGAAGCTAGACTAATTAATTCAAAGGACTGAAAAAGAGAGAGAGAGAGAGAGAGAGAGAGAGAAAGACCTATTTGTGTGTAAAAGACAAGGAAGAACTAATGTAAAGTCAATGGAAAATGGAAATATACTTTTTAAAGTTTCTCATACTAGAAGAAAACATATCATATCTTATAAGTAGATTATAAGTCAAAGATGCAGTATAAATCTTTTTTTTTTTGTCTTTTTGAGACAGGGTCTCGTTATGCAGTTGAGGCTGGCCTTGAGTTCACTTTTGTAGCCCAGGCTGGTCTCGAACTCGCACTGATCCTCCTGCCTCAGCCTCCCAAGTGCTGGGATTACAGGCGTGCGCCACCACGCCCGGCTAAATCTTAAAACAAAAATTAAGATTAAATAATATTGAGAAAATTAAATATTTAAAAATTAAATATTTCAAAACAATTCAACTAAGAAAAAGTTTTCATGATAGTAAAGAATTACTAAGAATAAGACATAATGTAAATACTGGAATGGCAAATAAATGACCAGCACTTCTAACAGTTTGAGGATAGGATATTGCACAAAGTTCTAGTATGCTATGGAATGGCAAATAAATGACCAGCACTTCTAACAGTTTGAGGATAGGATATTGCACAAAGTTCTAGTATGCTAGTCCATGATGCTCAGTGGTGGCCAGGTGTCACTTGTGGGACTGAGATACTGCTATTTCCTTCATATCCACCCTGTAGATCCTGACAGAATCATGACCCATAGGTGCAGGAAAATTGCATTTATTGATGCTGATGGACATATTCTGCTGCTGTATGCAAAAGAATAATTGAAAAGACTGCTGTCCTATACCTCTTTTTCTCTTGTGTTTAATTGTTTGCCCTATTTTCTGGGTTCTTTCTATTTGTCTTCATGGAGTTGTGGTTATTTTGATCCCTCTCTAGAATATATTTTAGTAGTCTGTGTAGGATTGAGTTTGTCATCATGACATTCTTTAGTTTTTCTTTGTCATGGAAGTATTTCACTTTTTCATTAAACTTGAAAGAGAGTTTTTCAGGGTATATCAGTCACGGTTGGAATTTGTTTTCTTGCAAGACTTGTAGTACTTTGCTCCATGCTCTTCTTGACTTGATGGTTTGGGAAGAGAAATCTGCCATTATTCTGATAGGTTTTCCTTTAAATGTGATCTGTTTCTTTTCTCTAACAGCTTTTAGTATATTGTTACTGTGCTGAATTTCTGGGATCTTGATTATTATATGTCTGGGTATGGTTTTAATTAGGTTGATATTATTTGGAGTTCTATATGCTTTGGTTACTTGAATGTCAAACTGTTTCCCCATATTCGGGAAGTTTTCTGCTATTACTTCTGCCCATATTCTTTTTATATCATTTGTACGGGCTCCTTCTTTCTCGTTGATGCCTGTGTCTTACATTGCTCGTCTTTGCATCATCTTTCAGATGTTAAATTATTTTTTCTTGCATCCTAGTTGTTATTAAAAGATCTTTTCTTTTTTCAGTTTTAATTTCCTATATAGCACTTTGAATCTGCTTCGTGCATTCTATTTCTTTCCTATATTGCTTATTCATGGATTCCATCATTTCTTTATTCTCCTCTTTTTTTTATCAGTGTCTTCTTTAGGAGCATTTAGTACTTCTTTTATTATGCTTATCATTTCTTTTTTTACTTCGGAAATTATTTCTGATCTGATTTCCTCTATACCTTTATGTAGTTGTTTCTTTACTTCAGACACTACTATCTCAGAGATTTCAGGTTTGTGATTTCCAATTTCTTCCCTGCTATTGTCTCCTGTACTTGTTCTGGGTGGGCTCGAGGTCTGAGAGTGCATTTTGCCCCTTCTCTTTGTCATTTTGTCTAGGTGTGCCTTCTGACCTTTGGTATAGCACTTTGGTAGAATTCTTAGCTTAGCACCAGGTCCAGATCTACCAAGTTCAAACTGGTCCAGGTGGGTGTGACTTGGATGTGTCCACTGTGCTGCACTTCTTCCTGCTGCAGCCCTTAGAAGTGAACCTACTGTGGCACTCTGGGGAGAGGTTTTGTTCCTGGACCAGCTGGATGGGTCTTGCCTCTAAACTCTCTGCAGGGAGTTCTGCCACAAGGTTCCACAAGGGACACGCTGGGCCTGGCCTCTAGGTTGAATGAGAGTCTGGTGGACTTGGGTCATCTCAATCACACACTGGGCCAGGACTGTGGTTTGGACCAGTCATTTTTAATAGTCCTAAAAATCAAATTTTAATAATAAACACCATGAAAATATTTTCATTAAAGATATTAATTGTTTTGAAATTATTATACTTTTAAGCACTAAGAAGGTAGCATTTTCATTTCTTATTTTGCAAATGAGATAAGACAAAGAGAGTGTATTTTTTTGTGGGCTCTAACAGTGAATCAGTCAGTTGGATCAACATTAAAATCTAAAATTGAACTTTGTTGTAAACTAAAAGCTTTAAAACTTATGAAAAGGGCTAGGGAGATAGCTCAGTAGAATAAATGCTTGTCTGGCAAGCACAAAGGCCTGAGTTCAATCCCTGATTCCCCCTGCCAAAAAAGAAAAAAAAAAACATGTACACATAAAACTTATGAAAGCTTACCAATGACCTCAGATAACTCAGTAATCATATTTATTCTAGTTTCTCTTATTAAGTATTCCATAATCATTTAGAAGCTACTTATCATCATTATTTTTGCAAAGTAATTTATTAATGCCATTTAGCAGAAACTACAGTGATGGTTTCTAGATGTAATGTATTTTATTATCAACTGAGAAAATAGGAAACTTGGAATGTAAACTCATCAAATAACTTGTCCATTAGTCATTAGAAACATAAATTGTATAGGACATTTTTTACTAGACATAATTTAAGAACTATTCTTTTCCAGGCTCTTAGACAAGCTGTAGAATAACAATAAAAGGTTAAAGAAAGCCATTATCTAGTTGGATAATTTAGGATTACATAATTAATCTAACAAATATTCCTGATGCCTTTCTCATTTTCCTAGGTATATCTAAAATTATTGCAAATTTGATTGGTTCCCTGGACTTTTGTTCTTTAAAGTTGGAAATCTCCCTGGAACAGTCCAAAAAACATTTTGAAGAATGGGAAGGAGTTAATGAAAAAATCAATGAAATGAAAACTCAGTTGGACTCATTCTTACCTGTTCTGGGCACTACTTCACAGGTCACCGAAGTGGACTCTGCCTCGTAAGTTTCTATAGCTATCTGTTTTTTGGAAGATTCTATTTTAACACTTTATTGCAAGAAAGTTCACATGCCATATATACGGCTTACTCTTTTAAAGTATACAGTCTGTGTATTTACAGAGATGGGCAACTGAAGTCAATTTTAAAACATTGTATCGGCCGGGTGTGGTGGCGCACGCCTGTAATCCCAGCACTTGGGAGGCTGAGACAGGAGGATCAGTGTGAGTTTGAGACCAGCCTGGGCTACAAAAGTGAGCTCAAGGACAGCCTGAGCTGCATAGCGAGACCCTGTCTCAAAAAGACAAAAAAAAAAAAAACCCAAACATTGTATCACCTATCACCGTCAAAGGAAGTTTCATAGCCAGATGTGGTGTTGCAGATCACATTTTTGTGAGTGTCTTTTTGGGAAAGAGAATTGCAATTTTGAGGCCAGCCTGGGTAGTGAAGCAAGACCTTTTCTAAATAAATAAATAAACAAACAAATAAATAACAAGGACTGGGATATAGCTCAGTGTTCCGTGGGTTCATTCCTGAGGGTCTCAAAAAGAGGCTGTGGAGAGAGGAGTAGGCATAGTTGGAGAAGAAAGAGGAAGAAGAGAAAGGACTGAGATTGTTTATATTAGCTATTACCCTTTATATTAGTAATATTTTTAATATTGTTGCACAACACCAGGAGGTGGGTGAGTGATTAAAAAAGAGAGCCTATTTAGCTCACATTTGAGGTGGAAACTCTAAACTACAAAGTGCCCTCTGGGAAATGCTCCTCATGATATGAGAACACAACAAACAAGAGGCAGAGATCATATAGCAAGACAGGAAGACAGATGCTTTTTCCTTTAAATTTTTTTTATTTTTATTAGTACATGTTTGTATACATAATTACTACATAATTATTATATTCACTGTGAAGACTTGATATATAGGCATCATACAGCTTAAATCCTTTTCTCCCCATCCTCTCCACTCCTTCCCCACTTCCTCTATCTCCTAGCCTCCTTACCTTTCTCAAAGAAATATATCTCCCTGCTTCCTATGACCTATTTTTTATTTTGCTTTTCATTTATACTTTGGATTTATTATATAAGAGAAATCATTCCATATTTATGCTTGTGTGTCCTATTCATTTCACTTAACAGTATGGTCTCAAAGCACATACATTTCCTACAAGTGACTCAAGTTTACCTTTCAATATGGCAGAATTGTGCTCTATTATGTGCATTTACCAATTTTTCAATCCAGTCTCCTGTTGATGTATATAGAGGCTGCTTCTAAGACTTGACTATTATGAATTATGCTGCAATGAGCATATATGTGCATGTCTCACTATAATGTAATGATGATGTTAGCTCTTTTGGGTATATAGCTAAAAGAGGAATAAGTGGAGCAAACAATTTCTATTTTTATTTTTTGAGGAATCACCATACTGACTTTCTGTAGCAATTCTGAATTTACTTACAATAGTTTACTTCTCAGCAGTGTATAAGGGTTCCTGTTTCCCCACATCCTCTCTAGCATTTAACATTATTTTATTCCTTAATGATAGTCTTTTGTTCTAGAGCAAGATACAATCTCAGTTTTTTCAATTATTTTACTCTCCTTAAAATAAATTTAAAATAAAAAGTAAAAAGGACAAGAAAAAATTATGGTTTAATGAAAGTAAAAGTTTTAATTGTTTGACCAATCCTGCATACCTATATCTGGTAATTTGAGCAACAAATTTTATGATAAAAATAGCTAATATAACAACCATTGTTAATTTTCTGTTCTTGTGAAATTCTGAACCATGTGTATTCTTGTATGTTGCTCTGTTTCTGTCTTTGTTTTTGTTATTTTTTACTTTTGTTTTTCCTCTTTAAAATAAAATTAAAAAAAGAAAAAATACTTTATAAGGTTGTTAACATTATTGTCTGATGTTTAAGGATAAACTTACATAAATATAAAAATATAAAATAATGTTAAGAAACATTGATGATTTAATTCATCACATTTCACATTCTTGGATTTCCATCTCTTATATTCTGTTTCACGTCTCCCACAATGCATTACAAATAAAATTCCAAAAATTAAAATTAAAATTAAAAAAAGAAAAAATTAAAACAATTTCAAAACATGATCATAGGAGGGTAATAATGGTTAATATATTGCATATTGCTGTCTTTAAGTTAATTACTCAAGAGTGCATAGATTTTTTTGTCCAAACAACATTAGCATAAACCTTTCTTTTCAATGAATTAAGAGAAATCAGTAATGTAACTACCCTAACTATTTTGTATCAGTGTTGTTTTAATTTGTATTTCTCTGATAGTCAGAAGAGGTGAGTATTTTTTATGCATTTATTTCATATTTTTGAGAGCTTTTTTTAAATCAAATGCCTTAGGCTTAACATGGAACTAATATTTTCCATCAATCATTGAATTCTAATAAATCCTTATGAGAACTTTTTTATATTTAATTTTTTATTTTAGTAAGAAGTAACAATGCAGCCGGGTGTGGTGGTGCACACCTGTAATCCCAGCACTCCAGAGGCTGAGGCAGGAGGATCGCTGTGAGTTCGAGACCAGCCTGGGCTACAAAAGTGAGCTCAAGGCCAGCCTGAACTGCACAGTGAGACCCTGTCTCAAAAAGTCAAAATAAAAAAAAATTAAAAATTAAAAATTAAAAAAAATGAAGTAACAATGCAACAGTTTGAAACATGTTTATAGTACATTACCAATAATTCATACAATGCATATTGCCCTTATAGGAGTTATTTAGAGCACAGAATGCAGACATGATAATTTTTCTAATCCTTATTGATACAAAAATTTCTTCAAATTGAACTTGAAAGATAGTTTTGCAGGGTATAGCCATAACAATTCGAATTTGTTTTCTTGTAAGACTTGTAGTACTTTGCTCCATTCTCTTCTTAACTTGGTTTGGGAAGAGAAATCTGCCATTATTTTGATGGACTTTCCTTTAAATGTGATCTTTTCTCTAGTGGCTTTTAGTATACTGTTCCTGTGCTGAATTTCTGGGATCTTGATTATTATATGTTTAGGTGTGATTTTAATTGGGTTGATGTTATTTGGAGTTCTATATGCTTTAGTTGCATGAATATCAGATTATTTCCCCATATTTGGGAAGTTTTCTGCTATTGCTTCTGATCTTATTCTTTTTATATCATTTGTATTGACTCCTTTCTCATGGAGGCTTATTAGTCTTATGTTGTTCATGTTTGCATCGTCTTGCAGATGTTGCATATTTTTTCCAGCATCCTAGTTGTTTTTAAGAGGATTTTCTTACCTTTTCACCAGCTGCAATGGTGTCTTCAAAGTCTGACAGTCTATTTTCACTTTCATTCAAATGATTTTGCCAGTTTGTGATTAAGGTTTTAATTTCTTGTATAGCACTTTGAGTCTGTTTCATGCATTCTAATTCTTTCCTATATTGCTGATTCAAAGATTCCATCACTGTTATTGTCTCTTTTTTTTAAATCAGTGTTTTCTTTAGAAGCACTTGGTACTTCTTTCATTATAGTTATTATTACTTTTTTTTTTTTTACTTTAGCAGTTATTTCTGATCTGATTTCCTCTATACCTTTCTGCAGTTTTTTTTTTTTTTTTTTTTTTTTTTTTTTTTTTTTTTTTTTTTTTTTTTTTTTTTTTTTTTTTTTTTTTTTTTTTTTTTTTTTTTTTTTTTTTTTTTTTTTTTTTTTTTTTAGTTCAGACGATTATTTCAGAGATTTCTGGTGTGTGATTTACAACATCTTCTATGCTATTGTCTCCTGCATTTGATCTGGGTGAGCCTGAGAATGTATTTTTCTCCTTTTTCTTGCCTTTTTGTGTAGGTTTGTCTTCTGACCTTTGATATATAGCTTTGGTACAATTATTACTTTAGCATCAGGTCTGGATCTACTGAGTTCAAACTGGTCCAGGTGAGTATGGCTTCAGTCTGGCTGCTGTGCTCCACTTCTTCCT
>PVJA010030240.1:0-26007 GCA_004027025.1 Myocastor coypus | reverse complement strand
CAAGATTTGGCTATTACAAATTGGGCTGCTATAAACATAGGTGCACAGATATCGCTATGGTATGAAGTTTTCAGTACTTCTGGGAAAATTCCCAGTAGGGGGATAGCTGGATTGAACGGAACTTCCAATTCTAGTTTTGTAAGGATCCTCCACACTGCTTTCCATAATGGTTGCACCAATCTGCATTCCCACCAGCAGTCGAGAAGGGTTCCTTTTTCCCCACAGCCTCTCCAGTATTTGTTGCTGGTTGATTTCTTTATGATAGCCATCCTTACTGGGGTGAGGTGGTATCTAAGTGTTGTTTTGATTTGCATTTCACAAATAGCTAGCGATGTGGAGCATTTCTTCATGTATTTGTAGGCTTGCTGTATTTCTTTCTCTGAGAAGTGAGTGTTCATCTCAGATGCCCATTTCTGGATTGGGTCTTTGAATTTTGGGCCCCTAATGGTTTTTAGTTCTTTGTAGATTCTAGATAGAAGACCTTTGTTTGAGTACTTGTTAGTTAAAATCTTTTCAAAATTTATGGGTCGTCTTTTCACTTTATTAGTGATTTCCTTTGACATGCAGATCAATGGAGATCAATGGAATAGACTAGAGGACGCAGAAGCAAATACAAACACACTCAGCCACCTTATTTTTGACAAAGGGGCCAAACATGTGTACTGGAAGAAAGACAGCCTCTTTAACAAATGGTGCTGGAAAAATTGGCTCTCTACATGCCAAAAACTAAATTTTGACCCTAGTCTATCACCATGCACAAAAATAAAGTCAAAATGGATTAAAGATCTAAATATTAAAAATGAAACATTAAATGTCCTGGAAGAGAAAGTGGGAGGAAACCTTGAAGACATTGGAGTAGGCAAAGAGTTCATGGCCGTAAATCAAATTGCGCGTTTAACACTTGAAAGCATCAACAATTGGGACCTCCTCCGGACAAAACAATCTTTCATATAATACGAATGAACAAGAGAATGCATCAACATTTACAGGTACAGATTTGTAAGTCTGTATTGCTCAAATATTATTATATAATATAAGAAGGGAGACAAACTATTAAATTCTCCAATTTATAATATTGTGGAAAATCTTTTTTTTTTTTTTTTTTTTTTGCTGTCTTTGAGTAAAAAGCCTACATTATCTCTTCAGTTCTTTGTCTATCCATTTTATTTTCAAAATCTGTACACAATAGCCGGGCAAGGTGGCTCACGCCTGTAATCCCAGCACTCAGGAGGCTGAGGCAGGAGAATTGGTGTGAGTTCTAGACCAGCCTGGGCTACAAAAGTGAGCTCAAGGCCAGCCTGAACTGCATAGCGAGACCCTGTCTCAAAAAGAAAAAAATCTGTACACATTAACAAAATGTTGCTTGCTTCACAACTTATTCGCAGAAGTTGTGGCTGAAACTTCCTACCTAGTTTAGTTATCTTCAAAAATAAAACCTGAAGCCTGGGGAGACAGCTCAGTCGCATAAACATCTGCCTGGAAAGTACAAGGCCCTGAGCTAAATTCCTGGTACAAAAACAACAAAAAAGATAAAAATAAAAAAATCTTGTTCTTGCTTTTGTTTTCACTCTTCAAAATAAAATAAGTTAAAAAAAATAAAAATAAAATATTTGACCTGGATTGGTAATAATAAAGATCAACTAATATTCTAGTGAAGTACACAGAATAGAAGTTGTAAGACATTGTAATCCATCAGTTTTCCCACTTCTAGAAACAAATATTCAGCATATGGCATTTAGAAGAATTGGTTCACTTGGATCACATTTTCAGACAATTTGGTCCAAGTTCTGCTAACTTCAAAACAGGACAGTCATGGTGGAAGGGCATCCTTGGCAATGCTGCTTAATGCAAGAGATTCTGGAGGCAAAGCAAGGGAAGAGCTCGAAACTCCATGAAGAAAAGTATACTAAAGATGAGATACAGATATATAGATGATAAATAGACAGATAGACAGACAGACAGACACACAGACACACAGAAACACAGAGAGAAACACAAACAGACATACAGAAACACAGACAGATTCTCAAGTAAAAACTTCATAACTCACTCGAACATTTCAAAATGTACTTTCTTAGTTCCCTGGTTGAATTCCAAGTCAACTTGGTTAATTATCCACTGTAAATATTAGATGTCTATTTGACACCCAAGTGTAACTACTAAAACTATACTTAATCTCCAAACACAAGGTTATAATAACTCCACATAACAGCAGACAACTAGCCCCTCTACAGTTGAAACACAACAATACCTTACCCCAAGGTTTCTATAGCCTGAGTGTTGCTAAAAGGTCCAAGTTTCTCAAAACTCAAGGCAAATTTTTACTTGTGAACTCCTATAAATATATATAAAAATAACACATCATACCAAGGTACATTCTCAAACATATAGATAGACATATTGAAAAGATTTAGATAAAAGCACAATCAAAATCCTAAACGTTATACTTTAATCCATGAAAATATAGCAGATGGAGTATGTGGTGGTAAAATGGGAGTTCCAGAGAACCTGGGTGATACCAATTAATGACCTTGTTTCTTGGAGATTTCTCACATTCTTGCTTTCTCCAACTTACTGAAATTTCTACTGTATCTTTGGCTTTGTTCCAACAACTAAAACAACCAAATCTTGGGGTTCTATTGCCTATCCTCCAGATTTCCTTTTGAAATCTGGGTGGAAGGCTCCTGGTCTCACAATTATTTCATTCTGCATACTTGCTTGACCGGAACTACATAGATGATGACAAGATCTACCACTATATTATTTCACAGTAGTCAGGTACCCTTGGAACATGGCTGCAGTGACCAATGAGGCCTCAGTTGTTGAGCATGGGGAAAGTAATTCCATGAAATCAACTTCTTAGGAGGCCCTTCTCGAGTAAGGCAATCAAGGACTTTCCTCTCAAATGAAAGTCTCACAATTTGCATATTTGAGCAAGGTTGCCCTTTCTGATTTATGAGGTCTCCATAAATTATATCTTCCTTCTCTGTATAAAGTAACCAGTTTCATTTTATTGACTTAATATTTTCACTGAGATTTGATCCTGCTGGATCGGTTAAGTTACCTTCCTTAATCTCAGCCTCCTGAAGAGTGTCAATACTTGGGAAGTATACACTCACAGTTTTTGAAGAGTGTAACACACATGGCCTCTAATCTAACTGCTAATGAGATGCTTTTACCAATGGAAAACTTATTACTTAATGTCTGTGTTCTAATCATTGTTATGATCTTTTGAGCCCTAACAGGACTTTCACATCAGGCTCTTTTTCTAACCTTCTGTGGCTTCTGAAAGCATCATCTTCAAACATTGCCAGACTCCCGCAGTGAGTTTCCGAAGGCTTCCAGAGAGCATCTTCAGATATTGTCATTGCAGTACGGCTACAGCCCAACAGCAATCGCAAAGAACTTGAAGAAGGAATTGTTTTTGTTGGCTAATGATCTCAGAGGTTTCATATATCAGTTGGCTTCAAGAGAGGATCATCATGAGAAAAGGGTGTGATGGAGCAAAGACATTTGGTCCATGGAAGCCAGAAAGCAGAGCCAGGGAGAAAGAGGTCAGGGACAATATATGGTATCCAAAGTACACCCCTGTGACTGTGACCCAACCAGACATACCCAGAAGTGTACTTTATACATCCTCTGAGAAACTCCCAAGTGAATCAGATTGACAGTTAACCTTAACCTTCAAAGTATACATTAACCGTGTCATTATTATTTATCTCTCTCTCTCTCTCTCTCTCTCTCCCTCCTTGTCTTTCTCTATTTTTCTTTCTCTCACATGAATAGAATCTTAAATAAATCATTTCAAACCATTTCAAGGTTTTTATTTTTTTGGTATTCAGCCTTATCAACAAATTCTGCCTCATCTATAAAGGAACTATATTTACCACAAATGATTACTGAAGTGAGATCTTTTGTAGATAAGTTCTTTTTTTCTGTTGAATCTTGATTTTCATCTGTTATTCTCAGACATATTATTTTTCAATGTGCAAATGAATGGCAGATATTCCTTTTTATAATATGAATTTATTCACCACATTGACTTTTCTGTGTTAACTGTACATGTGGACAACACACAGTATATCCCTAAGCACTAATGTGGTAAAGATTCTATAGCCAAAATCTCTTCTCAGTTTTCTAATTTCTCAATAATGATTAAGAATGTGTACTATTATTGTTATGCTTCGAACAATTATTTACTTGATGTCACATATGTTTTTTCTCTTACCTTATTGTAGCTGTCCCTTGACAAACAGATAACTGAAGATTCTCTGGAAGTCAACCCTAGAAATATCGTCAGTATCTGAAACTTTCTACAGATTTGCAAAGATCCAATCACTTATATTGTCAGTAGCCAAGATAATAGGCAAAAAGGAAAAAGTAATGGAATCCAAGATGAAGTAAAATAGTATAGAGGACTACATAGGAAAGAATGCTGAATGTCTTCATGGAACTATTGTCAACTATTCAGCAGAGAACTGGTTGGTGCATATCTGTCAAGGTATCACTTGGGGCTGAAGAAACAGGTGACTGAGTAGATTATAGAAAATTATGCCAACCCACATATAGGAATAAGAATATAAATTGCATCCACCCATTTTATTGCTTCCTCTTCAATCACAATACCTTATATTTTATTTATTAAATGATTTAGGCTGGTGAGATGGTTCAGCAGTCTAAAGCTCCTGCTTAGGAAAGCTTAGGCAACTGTGGGGACCACGGTTTGATCCCCAGTACAACATGCTTCGCCAGCCCTTCTCCTAGGACAGGCTGAACTGGCCATAATAAAAAAAATAATAAATGATCTAAAATGTTTTAAACACATATTGAGTAAATGTGATAAAAGTAGATGGCTTGCCTTTTTCTGAATATCATAGGTAAAGTGTTACTTTCTCAAGTATTAAGTGAGCTGGTGGATTTCCTAGATGCCCTAACCATGGTAATAATTTCATTTATTTTTCTGAATGTTCACAATTCTTATCTTATTAGATTTTATCAAATGCTTTTCTTACATCAATTGGTGTGATTATGTATACAGTCTTTTTTCTTCTCACAGTGATAAATGTGTGGTCTTTTATCTTCTTCTTTATTCTCACAGCGATGAATGGGCTTCAAGTACCAAGTCATCCCTGTATTCCTGGAATAAATCCTGCCTGATAGTTGTCATGGTTTCATGTGATGCAAGGGTAACAGTACAATACAGAACACATTTTATAATATTATTTTATAAGAAATCACACAAAGAATCATATACAAAAAGTTCAGGAAATCTGTCCACATACCAAAGACCAAAGAATCCAGCTGACAGCCTGGACGACTCCAGCTACAGACCCAAAACTCATAACGAGGCTCCCACAAGTCTCCCTGAGGGTTTAAAGCCCATGACAGTGTCTCATACAGGCCTATTTCATGGAATTGCTCTGGAAAGGCCCAAAGTTCAGTGGTGGAAGCCAGGAAGTCTGTGCCAGCAGAATGCAGAATCTGTGAAAAATCAGGAAGCAGCACTCAAAGTAGGACCCAAAACTCCCCTGAAGAAAATTACCACAACCATCCTCAGCAACAGTGAGGTCTTGAGCTCCTTCTATTCTGAAAAGTAGAGCTTCTATTAGGAAAGCCCTTATGGTTTGTATCAAGGTGTCCCCTCAAAGTCTCCTGCAGTCGTGGAGCAGCTTCTGGAATTTGTGATTGATTATTGTGGGTGTGGATACTGCACCTGCTTTGGGGCACATAACCTTCATTACAGTGTAAGGAGGGATGACAGGCTAGCTAGCTCCCTGAGCTACTACCACTCCTTTTGTGTTCTTTCTCTTCGCTGCCATCATGAAAGGTTACTCTCTGCCATATGCCCCTCTGCCGTGGAGCCAGCTGAGCATAGACTGAAATCTCCAGCAACTGTGAGGTAAATAAACTAAGACTGTGGTTATTGTACTTACCATACAGACCTAAAAACTGCAGAAAATAAAACATATATTAGGTCAATGACTGAATAAAATAATTGTGCATTTGTGAATGGAAAGCTATTTCAAGATGTAAATATAACCATGTCACCATCAAACTTTGAAATTTTTCAATCCATGTTTTTTAACCTGTAGGACCTAGGACCCAACATGTACATCAGATTTTACTGTTCTTTTACATATCAGTACTTAGTTCATTTGAATTTATTTTGCAACCTTCTCTGAATGTACCATTTTCAGATGGATCCACATGAGGTTTTGCACAAGCCTTCACTTGTTAAGATGCTGAGTTCATGCAGGATGCACAGCATGCTGCTTAGCATCGAGGGCCACTGAGTTGTGATTGCGTACTTGCTGCCCTGCTACGCCTCTGACACTGAACACTTCCACAAACGTGTAATGGATATGCATCCAAGATCTTGTAGAACTTCGTATTTACTATTTAGATACACATAAGTGCACTAATGATCTCTTCTAAAAATGAAAGGTGTAAGTACACACATAAAAAATATACTGAAATATTCAGAACCTTGCACAATATTTAATCTGGGCCAAGTAGTACATGGTTCAAGTTCTTTTTTCAGGTATCCAGGCAATTAAATTATAGACAGAAAACTGTTGGATAATTGAGACCCGAGGAAGTTGGAAATCAATATTTCTGCCTTGCCTGGCTTTATAAATAAAAATTATGAGAATGTTCAAACAAGTTAGAACAAGTCACAGCTATAGATTTTGTTAAACAATAATGTTGCTTGCTGCATGCATTTATATATGTTTGAACTTGCTTCTCTTACTCAAAATATACTTGTAGTAATTTCACATAAAAATGCAAACTAAAAACTAGTATTCTGGTTCTATATGGACATATATTTTGGCAATTTTGGTTTTTTTTTTTTTTTTTCCTTTTTTTGTCTTTTTTAGACAGGGTCTCACTATGCAGTTCAGGCTGGCCTTGAGCTCACTTTTGTAGCCCAGGCTGGTCTTGAACTCACACCAATCCTCCTGCCTCAGCCTCCCGAGTGCTGGGATTACAGGCGTGTGCCACCAAGCCCGGCTTTTCCTTTTATTTATATGAAATGTGATTTACTATCTTTGTAGGATCTCAATTTTCTTATGTAAAATTAGGATAGTTTCTGTAAATAAGGGTAATTTAGAGTTTGGATGAATAGGATAATGAAGGTGACAATCTCAATGATGTTGTTTTCTGAGAACTTCCAATGTGCTGTTTTCTATGGAAATGATTTAATGTAATCCTCTTAATGCTCATTACATCAGAATAAGTTATAGTTTTCCCTACGTGATTAGGCCAAGGTAAATGCCTAAAACTAGCAAGCAAGCAACTGGTGCAGATGGTTAAAGTAAATATGAGGGAGGCCACCACATGGTGGTAACATTTTCTATTTTTAACTCTTTCTTGTGTCATACCTAATTTATCAGCAATTGTGCATAATAGGATGAGATGATTGTATTGACGTTTTTTTTTTTTTTTTTGGAACCGGCATTGAACTCAGGCCCTCATGCTTGCCAGGCAAGCACTTATTCTACTGAGCTATCTCCCTAGTCCACTACTATGTTGACTCTAATGTGAAATTCTTCTCTTAGAACATAATGAGTGAACAGGGTCTGACATTGCCAGTTCTGCAGACAACCCATTACTATTATGGACTATTGGACTATACATACAACTACTTTCTCTTAGTTCAATGAGAAGAAATATTTGTACTAATAGCATTTAGAAAAGTTATCATGGCCGGGCGTGGTTGTGCACGCCTGTAATCCCAGCACTCAGGAGGCTGAGGCAGGAGGATCGGTGTGAGTTCCAGACCAGCCTGAGCTACAAAAGTGAGCTCAAGGCCAGCCTGAACTGCATAACGAGACCCTGTCTCAAAAAGACAAAAAAAAAGGTTATCATGTCTGCATCTTGTACTCTGAACAACTACTATGAAGACAACAAACAATATGTGTTCTATTAATTATTGTGGTTATCCTACTAACATGTTTTGAAACTGTCTCAGTGCTATTTATTTCTTATTAAAATTAATAAAAAAGAAAAAAGAACATAAAAAATTTTATTTCAGTCATGGCTCATGTTACTGCAATACATTTATCATAGCCCTCATATGTTACTAATTTAGCATGACAGAATATTATAATATTATTTGTTCTTAAGTATTTTGAGTGGAGTGGTATTTTGGGTGAAATTGTAACAAATAGAAATTTCAGAAAATTTGAACAAATCTGGTTAATTATTCCCTATGATACTGGATTGGTCAAGGATCCATGGAGAGAGACAGCTGACTTGTGACCCTGAGCAATGCTTCCCTTATGTTCTCTTGATGTCAGGAACTAGTATGAAAAGAAAGGGGAAGGAAATCTAAGACGGACAATGACAGAAAATAATTCTCAAAAATTCACAGAAATTTTAGTTTTGATGCTTAAATCACCTAACACACACCACAATCCATTTCTCCTCAGTCTTTATTTCCTTGAAAGCTTGATCAGCAAACTATTTGTGCTCATTATTTCACCAAGAAATATTTCATCAAACCAATATAAATTGAGAAGATGATATACATAAGAAAATATATGTAAGTCCCAACTTCTCTAGCCATAGTGTCTCTAATAATAACATTTCACAGAGAATATGGTAGAGCATATTACCTTCCAAATTGTAATTTCATAAAATAATAATATTCTATTCCTTGCTCAAGCTTTAGATCTATGCGGATAAGCAATGACAATCTCCAAAAAGAATAGCAGCTCCTATTTTGCACTTTTATGGCCTCAATAACAGAAAGAAAAATTATCATTATGAAAACTTTCAGATCAAGAGTTGAATACTTCTGTGAAAATAACCCATGGTGCTTCCACTAACAGTTTATTGACTTAAATTAATCAAATGACCACATAATGTGCATAAATGCTTGTAATTAAATTTGTGAAGATTTTATACTTTTATTAGATAATATCATCTTTGTCTCTAATAAAAATTGTGTCATAATGTCTGTGATGTTAATAAAATATGACATTGTCATAATCAATCAATTCTCCTTTGGTTATAATTAACACAGCACAACTTATCCATTTATTTGGCTCAACTTACATGTCAGAAACCAGCTCATTTGTGGTAGGTACTATGGCCCGGGTAATTTAATTTTTCAATAATTTTACCAATATCTAGACTTTGATTGAAGTGCTCCACTAGTATTTAATTAAATTATGGATAAAGTTTTATTGATGTCAACCAGTTTCTATTCATTTACTAAATATTTATGTAAATTTTATTTCTCTATTTGTATATTCCTGCCTACTTCTGTGCTAAATAAATGTTAGTGAGTATAACTGTCATAAGAAATCAATTTTTCCTGAAGATATATCAGAAATTTGCCTTCCATTCCTGAGAATTTCCTTAGAATATTCTGCTTTGCAACATGCAGCGACTTTAATCTATATAGGATACTGGATTAGTCACTCTTCTCTCATTTCAGGGACAAATACCCAGCACTCAAAATGAAGGAAGGAAAGGTTTATTACCTTACAGTTACTGGAGGTTTCATGATATTTCCCCTGCCCTATGGAGTCTGGAGGAGAAGCTGGTGCCTGCCTTGTCCTGGGAGAAAGCACAAGCCAGCCAGTTTCATGGTTCATGCCTCTCTGGTCCCACCCCTTGGACCTCACCCTGGTGATCTGGCTCCACCCCTCAAGCCATGTCTGTTCCATAACCTACATGAAGCTTTGGGGGGACAACTAGACACAAATTTTAACAGATATGGTCATTACAATTTTTTTATGAAGAGGGCTCTGAATCATGTAATATCAGTCTAACTTCTAGAGAAGAGATATGTCATGATATGTCACCTGGAATGGATTAAGAAATGTCTACTACATGATTAAAGCAGTCTTGGGTGTGTCTGTGGAAGACTGACATGTAATTTAGGCCAGCAAATTGAGAGCAGAAGTCATACTTAGGATATGGGTAGCACTACAAACAGGCTTGTAACCTGCACAGGATAAAAAGAGAAAGAGGGAGCTGTCCTTTTTAAGAAGAGCGCCAGTACTTAACATGGCTTTTGCACATCATTCTCCAGTTTTTGCAGCTTTCCAGGGCAGTCTTGATGCAGTGAACCTAGATCTTTGACTTTGGACTGGTGCTGCATCTATGAGGTCTCTTAGTCTGAATGTTCCATCTTCTTAGACTATCTAGGTACTGAATCCTCTACCTTGCACACCCAGATAGTTCTTGTGGACTTTTGAGGCTCTGATTCTGGAAGCCAACCTGTTTTCTTGACCTTTTTCTATTTCCATTTTCTTGTACAGGAAATAGTGTCAAGTCACTTCAAGCATTTCCTTTCATTTCTGATCTCTGATAGTTTCTAATCTTCACAGATGCCTTACATGCACAATTTTTGGTTTTCTAAATAACCATACAGCTCTGAATACAAGAATGTATTCTGATATATTAAAATGCCACTATGAGCATATTTCTTAATAGAGAATTTTTTGCAAATACATTCTTCTTCAATCATAAGATTTTTGGATAACCTACACTGTTCTGAAAACTAAGACATTAATTATTTCAAATGCTACTATAAAAATAACAGAGAAAAACAGAATGGCTGGATTCTCATTGATCATTTTCATTGTCAGCTTTATAATCTGCGACTGAGTAAATGGGTGACATAAAAAGAAAAAGAGGAAAACAGGACAGAAAGACAAAGGAGGAGAGATAGAATGTGAGCTACATTTTTGTGCTTTTTATTTTATGAATCATACAGATTTTGAAGAAAAATACAATTAATGTTCTAATGATTTTGTTATCATAATCCCTTTGAATATTAATGGTATATGTTTTATAAGAACTCATTTTGGTATATTTTGTATCGACCCATATAATATCTGTTAGCATAATATAAAATGCACCATGGCAGTTTGTCTTCTACTTTACCAACACGAATGCAGTAGAATTTCAATTAGGCAGGTGCAGTCAGCCGTATTCTCAGAATAACGAGATAAAGTAACGGGTAGGTGTTTTTCATATATTGGCTCTAAAGGCTAAATAATTAATTCTGTTTGTCATATGTTTGTTTTATTATTAATATAGTTAAGACCTTATTGGCAAAATCTAGAAATGAAATTGGTAAAATCTTTGTCTAGATATTTTAGTGACTATGGTGTGGAAGTATGATTCAAATAGGTACAGTTTTTGTTAGAAAAAGGAGAGGAAGAAAGGTATAGTAAGAGATTTATGAAAGCAGTCTCATGTCTGTAATCCTGAGATTCTTCAAGGAAAGGTATCTTCTTTTGTTTCCTACATAACAACCATGAATTTCACCTTATCTTATGTTTGATTTAACTCACTAATGATTCCTGCTCTAATTTAGTTAGTGAATAATCTCCCAGAGTGACAGGAGATGTGGAAATATTTAGATACATCTTAAATTACCATAATTTTTAATTTTTAATAAGAAACATCCCAGAGGATTTTACTTATTTATCTAAGAACACTATTTATTGAGTCTGATATTATCATATACATAACACATTATTTCTACATTTTGACACTTTACACAGAACAACTTATGTGTTACCTCTAGCAATAATTACACTATCCATACTGTAACAGAAGCCATTTTGATGGATTTATCATTATATTACTTTAAGCATTATATTACTTTAATTCAATTTTCACATAAAGGGTTATTTTCGTGGGTGTACAATGTATACATTTATTCTTTATGTATTTCTGCCCATGGTTTGTTAATTTTATTTCTATGAATTATTTTAAAAGGTGCTTAGCAAGAAAAATATCAAAAAATAAATTCTTAAATTTTTAAAATTTATCAAAAGCACCACAAATTTTTTAACACTGACGTTTTTGGTATACAAAGTCTAAAAAACAACAGTACAAATAAATTATTTGTGAACTATAGTGAAAATACCAAGAAAACTCTACCAAAAATAATCTTTACTTCAGTTATCACACTTAAGGCCATCTTAACACATAGCAACAGTATGTTACACACCTATTTATCACTAGCACAAAAAGAATGTGTCTTAAAATCTTAGACTTTTGGAAGGACATAACATCTCACTGGACTTGTTGTTCTGTTTGGATGTTCTCATTATATTATTCCATCTGATTATACTATTCAATCCAGAATACAACGTGTAAATAAAAAAAAGAATTAAATTCTTATTATATGTTTGTCATTTAGGAATAAACATTAACATTTTCACATCAACTATGTACATCAGACATAAATTCCCATATGAATTAAAGTAAAAATATCCAACAACTCTGTAACACAAATAACGTATGCTTCAAATGTCACACACAAGGCCATCTTAGCACATAACACCTGCAGGTTCCCTGCATACGTCTTGCTCATGCTGACAGCACACGTACTTAGCTTCCCTTTCCTGTGTGGAAGGCTACTCTTATCACCTCTCTTGCCTTTTCTCAGGAGTTCCTAGTATATTGCACATGCACAATATGCAGGTTGTATATGTATAATATATGCAATCCTACGAATTCCAGTCCAAAATCTTTAAGTAAAATTCAGCATGGTATTTTGCACTTGCTATTGTCTTTATAAACTATCAAAATATGTCACATCTTTTTGGATTGAGTAACAATTGAACAATGCCTTATGTTTCCAGTGATAGCATGCTTGCTGCATAACACATAAATATTTTAGCAGAAAAACAATATATCAATAAAATAAAATATCAAATATACAATGAATAATGAGAATAGACAGCAACATTTTCATATCAGAAGTTTTCTTACTTACAAAACCTAAAAGATAATATCAGAAATAAAAAAAAAACATGTGAACTATCATGTAAGTACAAGCAACAGTCTACCATGAAAATAATCTTTGATTGAACTGTAACACCCAAGGCTTTCCTGATACATAACAATTCCTTCTTCTATGTTCAAGTATTGCTTACACTGGTACCATTAATTTTTTTAGTTTCCTGTCCACTTCTTATTATAGAGAGAAAAAACAAAACCATACAGAATTTAAAAACAAGATGATAAGAAATAAACAATGTTTATTATATTGTATACTGTTACCTCAAAGTAATTGTTGAGACTACCACCAATAGGCAAGCAAAATTGATTAAATAACGGAAGCACTAACTACTCCTTTCAATAAAATAACAAATTAGTAATATAATAATCTTAGTTATATATATGATACATATAATAGTTAACATTATAAATATATATATATATGTGTATATAGAGAGAGACAGAGACAGAGACCGAGACAGAGACAAATAGAGAGAGAGAGAGTGGATGCATACTCCTGTTCTTATTCTTTTATTGTAGAGTACAGTGAACATCCCTGGCTTGTCTTGGTGTGATAGTAGGATTTTGTATTGTTGCACCTGCCTGCTCATCTGTCAGAGCACCAGCATGCTCCAAAATTTTCTTGTTCAGTTCTCTGGGCAGAAAACTTTTTTTTTTTTTCCTCTACTGTATGAATTCCAGCCCCTAATCTTTAAGTAAAATTCAGCATGATATTTTGCCCTTGTTCCTGTCCTTATAAACTATTAAACTATTTATGTCATATCTTTTTGGATTGAGTAACAATTGAATAATGCCTTGTGTTTCCAGTCATATCAGGCTTGCTGCATAACTCATCAACATCTACTTACCTTTGATTTTCTTGTAAATAGTGACTACTTCAGGCTTCAGTTTTGTCCAGATTTTATCCAATTACGAATGAAGGCATCAAGCTAAAATTGTTCCCTTCCCCTCATTCAACTGTAGGTCTCACTCTATCTTTTTTTTTTTTTCTTTTTGAGACAGGGTCTCACTATGCAGTTCGGGCTGGCCTTGAGCTCACTTTTCTAGCCCAGGCTGGTCTCGAACTTGCGCCGATCCTCCTGACTCAGCCTCCCAAGTGCTGGGATTACAGGCGTGCGCCACCACGCCCAGCTTCCCACTCTATCTTAATATACTGCCTACAACTACAGTGACCAGGAAATGCTGTAAGATGTTGATCAGTAGTCACGTATTCAGATATTGTGTAAATGCTTGACCAGTTTTTGTAACAAAAACATTTATTTTTCTTTTCTTTCTTTCTATTTTTTGTATTTTTTGGTAAGTGTTTACAGGATGTTCAGGATCTCACTACTAGATTGGATTCGCAGTGATCCGCCTGTTTACAGCTTCCCAAGAGCTGAGACAACAGGCACATGCCATCACACCCTGTCTCAATTGCTGTCTCAGTGAGCCCCGGGGCGGGGGGCAAGGATGTCACGGCTAGCCCAGGGATTAAACCCTCAGCCTTTGCACCTGCTTGCAGGCACTTTAATCTGCTGAGCTATTTGACTGGCCCTGAAAAAAAAAAAAAAATTCCTAAACAGTAAGCAGTGAAATAACGATCATCTTTCTTCATTCTATGTGGGTGCCTTTGTCAACAAACCTTAGGCAATCTTAAAGGAAACAATATGTCCTCAGTGTCATTCTCATTCTACAAACCTCAAACCACAGCCATAATTGTTTTACGTCCATAAGTCATTTACATTCCTGCTAATACCAAGAAAAGCTCTGCTAAGTGCATCAGATCTGTAAATGTCTTTAGTTCAGTTAGTGAGGTGTCTTAATAAACACATTTCTGAGTGTGAGCATTTGTGCATGCAGAGTCTTTTACGTGTATTTCATTTGCACATCTCGCAACATCTTGTGGCTTTTCATCTGCTACAATCTGTGTTCAACACGAAATGACATTGCTGGCGTTTCATCCACCAGCCTTCATGTCTTTGATTATCTCCACTGTATCTTCAGATGTAGTTCTAACATTGGATCAGCCCATTTCCTTGCTCCATTTCAACCAGTCAAATGTGTATAAATCTTGTTCTTTCTTTGTCATCTGAATCAAGTAGGTCTTCATTTCTTGTGTCTGTAACAGTTCACTCTTGCTGCATTTCACTGTCTCCAGAACTGGGGCTCACATGACAAGCATCATCATCTATGCACAAATCACATGATGATTTAATTTGACCTCCTTCAAAACTTGAAAATCTATTTTTACACATGCGGGTGTGCTGAATTGTGGCACTTCCATAACAAAAATTAAGAGTAAGCTCTTTCAAAAAAATCCTGAGTGTATACCAGTTCCTTCTTTGAAGCATCTGTGCGCACCTTGTCATTTCCCTGCCAGGTGGGTGAATGCACCCATGAATTCTTGCTTTCCTTATACCCCGCTTCTGTGAATGATACCAACACTGCATTATGATAAAGTACATGTTCACTTAACAAGGAATGATGTGGGTATATTTTACCCACAATAATGTTCAGATAAACACACACAAAACTTAAGTAAAGCATTATATTCATGAAAATCCTAGTTTGACTCTTTTGCACAGGTATGCACACCTTGTTGCTCACGGGCAAGTGGGTAAATACAAATATCACTTCCTGTATACCACATGTGCAGCTACAGAGATATCTAACTGACTAGTATGATAAAACACAAAATTATAGTAGAAAAGTGTGGGATGAATTGCTGTAACACAATTTTGTTTATTTTAATAAATATGCAGATGAAGTCTTTCCACATAACTTAAATTTACGGTTATTTATTTTGCACTGGATCTGGTTTTGAAAATTCTACTAATTTTTGAATATAAATCATACATTTTTTGGAATGATGCTTAGCTACTAAAGTATGCAGTATTGAAGTGGAAATCGCAAGCTACATTATTTCAAAATGTCCTATTATACTTAGTTACATACAAAAATGTTAAAACAATTAGTGCAAGATGTCCACTACAAATAATATTTGAAATAACTTTATATTTTTATACTTTTATCATTACCAGGTACTTGGTTCACATCCATAGCTTCTTTGAATATTTTAATTTGACCTCATGATATGACAGTTATAAATTAAAAGAGTTGAGCAACACATAAAAACTTGAAGAATAACTTGCACTTGCTATTATTTTTGTTTAAATTAACTAAGACAATATTTTATTTCAGCAAACAACCTTGAGAGATAGCTCAAATTATTTTCTCAGGACCTATGTCATCACTTTTGTTTTTACAAGAACAAGTCAATTTACCTATTATTATTCAAAGATTTTTTTCATTAAGTCTTCTAAACTACTCTTCAATTAAGAGTACACAACAGTAATCCTGAAATATTGTTGGATTCAAATGTTAAACGGAACAATATTTTGGTAACTGTAGCCAGTATTTTCATAAAATAATGGAAAATGCTTTAACTTGGCCTGAGAGTTTACTTTCAAGACATTTTGGCTGATTAGATGAGGCCAAAACATATTATCACAGATATTCAGAGTTTGATTTTATGTCACAATCACATAGTAAACATTATCTGCAACATCCATACAGTGCAAGCTTTATTGATGTCTGACTAAATCATTAGATATTATACTTTTTCTTAATCTAAAAATATTCAATCTTTTAAAAATTTATTATATACTATAATATAACCACGTTTACACATAGGATTAATTACCTTAGGTACATATTATAATTTTAACAGGTGAAATGTGGAGCTACTTTAAGAAGCCATCTATGACAATCCAACAGCTAAGGTAATTCTAAATGGGGAAAAGCTGAAGTCTTTTACTCTCAAATCAGGCACAAGACAAGGATGTCCTCTATCACCACTACTATTCAATATAGTTCTGGAATCATTAGCTACAGCCATTACACAAGAGAGAGAAATAAAAGGAATAAGAATAGGTAAAGAAGAAGTAAAACTCTCATTATTTCATGATGACATGATAATCTACCTGGAAGACACCAAAAACTCCACCAAGAAGCTACTAGACTTAATACATAAATTCAGTAGCATAGCAGGATACAAAGTCAACACATAAAAGTCAATAGCATTCCTCTACACAGATAACAAACACACTGAGAGAGAAACAATATCTTTTATCATAGCACCAAACAAAATGAAATACTTAGGAATTAACTAGAGAAGTAGAAGACCTTTTCAGTGAAAACTACAGTAGTCTGAAAAAAAGAAATCCTAGAAGATTTCAGAAAGTGGAAAAATATTTCCTGCTCCTGAATAGGAAGACCCAAAATTGTGAAGATGGCCATACTCCCTAAATTGTGATACAGATTGTCTTAGTTACTCTTCTTTCATTGCTGGGACAAATACAGAACACTCAAAATGAAGGAAGAAAAGGTTTATGTAGCTCACAGTTACTGGACGTGTCAGTCCATACTAGGATGGGTCCAAGGCTGAGAGGCACATGGAAGAGAGCAGCAGCTCATGCCAGTGGAACAGTAACATTGGCAAAAGAGACAAGAGAACAACCAGGGGAGCAGAGAGCAACAGCATGTGTCTGTCTCTCTGTCTCTCTTTATATTACATTCAGGCTATCTGCCTCAGTTTATCCACCTTAGGTCATACCCATCATCCCAGAAGTACTGAGAATCGTAATCCCATCAGTACTAAAGCACATAATCCCAGGGATCATGAGGTAAGTCTCACACTCTACAAGTCCCCACCCCCTGATTGCATGATGCTTTAGGAGGACAACAAGACATAAACCACAACACAAATTTAATGCAATCCTTATTAAAATATCATCAATATACCTCTCAGACCTGGAGAAACCATTTCTAAAATTTATTCGAAACAAAAAACGACTTGGAATTGCAAACACAATGCTGGGCAACAAAGGTAAGGCAGGAGGCACTACGATTCCTGACTTAAAGTTATTCTACAAAGCAACAGTTATAAAATCATCATGGTATTGGCAAAAAAAAAATACACCTGAGGATTAGTGAAATAGATTAGAGATGCAGAAACAGATACAAACACGCTCAGCAGCCTTATCTTCTACAAAGGAACCAAACATGCTTACTGGGAGAAAGATAGCCACTTTAACAAACAGTGGTGGAAAAACTGGTTCTCTACATGCTGAAAACTAAAACTTGACCCAGGTCTATCATCATGCACTAAACTAAAGTCACAATGGATTAAAGATCTAAATATTAAAAGAAAAAAACTAAATCTCCTGGAAGAGAAAGTGGGAGAAAATCTTGAAGACATCGAGGTAGGCAAAGAGTTCATGGACTCTTTTTTTTTTTTTTTTTTTTTCCATATTTTTGTTTTTTGCTGGCTTAGGCTGCCTTAAGGGTGGGCCTGGAGATACAACTGCTATCCCCTGTGCCTGACTGGGACTGCTTACACAGGCGCTTAAACCACTGAGCTAATGTAAAAACCCCCTCTTCATTTATTTTATTTTATTTTATTTTATTTTATTTTATTTTATTTTATTTTATTTTATTTTATTTTATTTTATTTTATTATTTCATGGAACCAGGAATTAAACTCAGGCCTTTGCAACTGCCAGGCAAGTGCTTATTCTACTGAGTTATCTCCCGAACTACTCATTAATTTTATTTTTTTCATTTTTTTATATTTAAATTTAACAATGGTTATATTACATATTTTCATCATCAGATCAGTTTAGATTAATAGATATAGGTACATAAGATTGATCAAACAAATAAACATTAACACTTTTTTTCCCTTTTCTTTTTTAACAGTTGACACATTATATATTGTCCTTACACTAGTTCTACAGAACACAGTGTGTGGGCATGACCCACCTCCCTATTGATGTTACTAAGAAGAAGAAGAAAAAAAAAAAAAAAAAAAAGAAGAAAAGAAAATTCTTCTCTTTGGACTAACAGGAAGCAGATACATACACAGTCAAATATTCTGCAATTGCAGTGGGCCACAGTAAAACTTGCAACGTTGGAGGCTATTGATCCAAGCCTCTTACAGCTCATCTCATCAATGTAGCTGTGCGTTTCATGCATTTTAATTAAGCATTTTTTTTTTTTTTGGCTGGGTGATGAAGGGCAAGTCAAAGCAAAACTTGTATAACAAAACATTCATTTTTTTGGTATCTTCCAAGCTCAAATTCCCTCAGGATTAAGTTTGGAACCATATACACTACTTTGTAGAACTGTTGTTAGTGTCAGCCTTCGGGACGAGTCACAGCCATTGCTTGGTCAGTTTGCTTTCTGTGAAAGCCTGAGAGAGTGTTTTTCTCTGGATGACTCTCCTTAGATGCACTATAGTTCATTTATTCCTTTCCTCTGAGGTCCCATAATCTCCTTGACCAGAAAATTTGAGACACCTCTGAGTTATAGGATATTACAGCACAGGTTCTCTTATATCCTGAGTCCTTACGGACCTTAAAGGGCTAGGGTCAAGGAATTGGCTATCCTCATAGCCTTTCTTTTTTCTCCAATTTTTGGTCTGTTAACTTACATTCTCAACCCTCCAGCAGAAAAGCTTTGTTATACTATTACTCTACAACATAGGTACTTGAGCTTATCATCACTGGCTTTCTGAGTATCAAATATCTTTGACTTAGCATGGAATTGATATTTTCTGACCATCACTGATTTTCTAATAATGTTCCATACAATGTGATATAAGCAGTTACACAATTTTTACACAGATATTTGGAAATTCAAGGAAACACAAAATGTAGCCTGTCAAGCCTATGGTATTTGGGCCAGTCTTTTACTTTGAACTAATACTTTTGAGAGAGAATATAACAGTAACTGAGTTTATGTTGGGAGCAGTACACATCAAAAAGATGCGAGTGACATGCATTCCAGGCATAGTTTTAGTGTTATATGGTGCTATGATCAGTGTGATGAACCTTTTGAAGGTTCTTAGGACTAATATCTTATTCATCCTGTGTACGTAAGTGCAGGGCTTTGCTCCTGATATGTTTCTTCTTTTATCTGCTTCCAGTCACTTCATTGTTTAATCCATAACATATTCAGCTGTGTTATGCCCTTGAGTTCTTATTTTCTTCTTTAAAGTTCTTGAGTCTTTATTTTTGTTCATGGACAAAAATAAAAGCACATGTTTAACACTTGTGTTATGCCCTTGAGTTCTTATTTTCTTCTTTAAAGTTCTTGAGTCTTTATTTTTGTTCATGGACAAAAATAAAAGCACATGTTTAACACAACAATCAACAAATCGGGCCCCCTCTGACTAAGAAGTTTTTGCACTTCAAAAGAAATTACGAACAGAGTGAAAAGGCAACCCACAAATTTTGAAAAGATTTTAACTAATAAGTATCCAGACAAAGGAGTTCTATCTCGAATTTATAAAGAGCTAAAAACTATTAGGGTCCCAAAATTCAAAGATCCAATCCCAAAATGAGAATCTGACATGAACACACATTTCTTAGAGAAAGAAATTCAATAAGCCTATAAATACATGAAGAAATGCTCCACTTCTCTAGCCATCCATGAAATGCACATTAAAAACACTTAAATGCCATCTCACCCCAGAAAGAATGACTGTCATAAAGAAATCAACCAACAACAAATGTTGGAATAGCTGTGGGGAAAAAGGAACCCTTCTCCACTGCTGGTGGCAATGCAACCTGGTGCAACCATTATTTTAAGCTGTGTGAAGGCTCCTTAAAAAATTATAACTGGAAGTCCCATTCAACCCAGGTATCCCTACTGGGAATTTTCCCAGGAGAACTGAAAACATCATACCATAATGATATTTGTACAACTATATTGATAGCAGTTCAATTTGTGATAGTCAAATCTTGGAAACAACTAAAATGTCCATCATCTGAAGAATGATTTAAAAAGATGTGGTATTTTTATACAATGAATATTACTCAGCTATAAATAATAACAAACTAGAAGACTTTATATATAAATGGATGTATGTTGAAAGTATATTTGTAAGTGAAATAAACCAGACATACTATGTAAATATTGTATATTATCCCTAGTGTAAGAACTCAAAAGAAGAAATAAAAAAAAAAAAACATAGCTGAATGTAAATCAAAGACTTAAGCACTAAACAACGTAGTGACTGGAAGCAGAAAAGAGAAGAAACATAGCAAGAGCAAAACTACACATATATACACAGGATGAATTAGATAATGGTCCTAAGAACCTGCAAGAGGTTTTTCACATTGATGATCACAATGTGCAACACTAAAACTGTGGAATGCCTGTCATTCTGGTATTTTAGATGTATGCTGCTTCTAATGCAATTTCAGTTACTGCTATACTCTCTCTCTCTCTCTCTCTCTCTCTCTCTCAAGTAAATGGTTGGTTTACAAGAAAAATAAAAAAGAGTATTAAAGGAGAGTGAGAGACTAGGAAAAATGTCATAGGATTGACAGGCTACAATTTTGTACATCCTTAGATTTCTAAATGTCTGTTTAAAAATGTGTAACTGCTTTTATCACATTCTTTAGAGATTTATTAGAATATCAATGATTGATAGAAAATACCAATTCCAAGTTAAGTCTAAGATGTTTGATATTTAGACAGTGATGTTAAGCACCAATACCCATGTTATAGAGTAAGAGTATCACAAACATTTTCTTCTGGTAGGCTAATAACAGAAATTTAAGATCAAAAATTAGTGAAGAAGAAGAACTATAAGAATAGCCAATATTTTGGCCCTAGTCCTTCAAGGTAAGTGAGGACACAGGACAGAACAGATCTGTGCTATAACATCCTATAACTCAGTAGTATCCCAAATTTTCTGTTGAAGGAGATTATGGGGCCACAGAGGAAAGGGACTGAAGGTGTATAGTATGCCTAAGGAGCCTCACTTCGAGAGAGAATGTTCTCTCATGTTTTCACAGAGAGCAACTGATCAAACAATGGCCGTGACTCATCCAGACATTTGACACTGTCAACAGTTGTATAAAGCATCGTACATGGTTTCATAGTTAATCCTGAGGGGATTTCACTGACCTTGGAAGATACAAACGTTACATATTTTGTTATATATGTCTTTCTTGGACTTGCCCTTAGCCACCCAGCAGAAAAGTTTAACTACAAGGCATAAAACATAAAGCTAGATTTGTATGCTGAGTTGTAAAAGGCTTAAATCAACAGCTTCCACATTGCCAGTTTCACCAGTAACACACTATAGTTATGGAATATTGGACTATGTGTACAACTACTTTCTCTTAGTTCAAAGAGGAGAAAATTTTGGTACCAATAATGATTAGAAAGTTTATCACATCTATACCCTGTCCTCTGTATATAACTACTATGAAGACTGCAATATGCATTGTATCAATTATTGTGAATGTACTACTAACGTGTTGTGTAACTGTCATATTGTTATTTCTTATTAAAGTTAATACATTTTTTAGCTGGGCGTGGTGGCTCACGCCTCTAATCCCAGCACTCGGGAGGCTGAGGCAGGAGGATTGGTGTGAGTTTGAGACCAGCCTGGGCTACAAAAGTGAGCTCAGGACCAGTCTCAACTGCATAGCGAGACCCTGTCTCAAAAAGACAAAAAAAGATATTTTTTTTTTTAAAAAGAATGCATATTTACACATGTAGCTCTGGTTTATTTCACTAACGAGTTTATGTTCAAGATAAATCCACTTATATATGAAGTCCACCAATTTACCACTCTTTATAGCTGAGTAATATTGCATTGTATAAAAACATCACACCTTTTTGAACCATTCTTTAGAAGATGGGCATTTTATTATCTTGAACATGTACTCTTAAGTGAAATAAACCAGACCTAAATACTATAAATAGTGTAAATACTATATAATTTCCCTAGTATAAGAACACAATAGAAGAAATAAAAGTGGAAGGGCATAGCACACCTGATTGGAAATAAAGAACTTAGAGATTAAACAATGAAGAGACAGCAAGCAGAAAACTTTGGAAGGATGGCATGGGCAAAACCATGCACTTATATACACAGGATGAATTAGACTGTGGTCCTAAGAACCTCCAAAAGTTTTTGATGCTCAGAGTAGCAATGTGTAAGATTAAGATCATACTTGGAATGCCTGTCATTTTAGACTTTTAGATGTGTGATGCTTCTAATGTAATTTCAGTTATTGCTATACTCTCTCTCATGTAAATGTTTGTTTTAAAAGAAAACAAACAAGGGTAAAGAGAATTCAAGACAAGGAAAAATGTTAGGGGATTGATGGGCTACAACTTTGTATATGCTTTTAGATTTCTAAATTTCTGTGTAAAAATGTGTAACAGTTTTTTTTTAAATCACATTCCATAGGGTTTTATTAGAATATAAATGATTGATGGAAAATACTGTTTCCATGTTAAGGCTAAGGCCTTTAATATTCGTAAAGACAGTGATGTTGAGCTTCAGTACCTATGTTATGGAGTAATAGGATCACAAAGTTTCTCTTCTGGAGGGTTAAAAACTTAAGTTTGCAGAGCAAAAGGTAGAGAAAAAGAAGGGCTACAAAGATGGTCTTATCCCTTCAACATCAGTGAGGACTCTGGACATGAGAACCTGTACCATAACGTCCTATAACTCAGTGGTATCCCAAACTTTCTGTCCAAGAAGATCATGGGGCCACAATGGGAAAGAGAAGAAAGGGATCAACAACGTATAGTGTAATTAAGGAGAGTCACGTAGAGAGAAAACATTTTCTCAGGTTTTCACAGAGAGCAAACTGGTCAAGCAATGGCCATGACTTATCCAGATGGCTAGCACTGACAACAGTTCTACAAAACACTGTACATAGCTCCAAGGTAAATCCTGAGGGGATTTGACTGACCTTGTCAGATACAAATATTACATGTTTTGTTATATAGGTCTTGCTTTAAACTGACCTGAAGCACCCAGCAGAAAAGTTTAACCATGAGGCCAAAAAAAGCAAAGCCAGATTAATATGCTCAGCTGTGACAGTTTCAAGTCAACAGCTTCTGAAATTGACAACTCTGCAGATAAGCCACTATGATTATGGAATATTGAACTATGTATACAACTAATTTCTGTTAATTCAATGAGAAGAAATATTTGTACAAATAGTGCTTAGGAAAGTTATCATATCTGCACCTTGTACTTGGAACAACTACTATGAAGACAACAATATGCAGTGTTTTGACACTGTCTCACTGTTATTTCTTATTAAAACTAATAAAAAATGAAAATAAAAAAGAATGTACTTTTATCACCACAGAGCAGAGAACAGTGGAGCCAACCAGTCACCTACAGAAATCCCTGAAATTAGGAGCAAAAATAAATCTTTTCTCCTTTGAAGTTAATTTTATTAGGGCTGGGAGATAACTGAGTAGAATAAGCTCTTGCCAGGCAAGTGCAAGTTCTTGAGTTCAGTCCCTGGTCCCACCAAAAACAAAAAAAGCATAAAACAAAAAAACAAAAAACAAAGAAGAAGTTGATTTTATCTGGTGCCTTGTTACAGGAATAGAAAGCTAGTGAACTTACTTGGAATCTTGGAAAACCTATGTTATGAAGAGACACAAAGAAAATTTACACGAGTTAGCTTGCGCAGATAGATATTTTGAGGAACAATTTAAAAAGTTTTATATTTAGTTAATATCAAAATTATAGTAAATAGTCCAGATTTTAATATAAGATTAATAAATGTGTTCAAAATAAAAGAATTCAAAATACCTGGGATGTCTTTGAGATTTATTTCATAGAAATAATATTTGATGATATTAAAGAATACAAGACAAACATAGAGAGAAAACAATAACATTTTTGAACTGGCAGAAGCAAAAAGAAAATCCCATGCCTAAAGATAGGTATAAATGGAATTTTCTGAAACAAATTGTTCAACTCAACGTTTTCATATGGAAGTATATGAAATGTCTATATTAGTCATAAATTAGTTAAGGTTATAAATTTATAACATATATATGTAAATATATAATTTTAGAAGTTAATTGATAAATTACACCACCACAGTTGTATGAAAATTTCATAAATACATAAAAGTAAGCGAGGACTACTTGTCTTCTAATAGATTTTGACAGTGTCACTGCTAAGACGTCCATCACATCAGGACAATAGAGACTACTGGAACACTGCAACAAGTAAGTCAAATAATATCAGTTATGTGACTTCATAAAAGACAATATAGAGCAGTTTAAGCTATTTATAATCTTTTATATATTAAATATCTTATCATAAAATGTCATTTAAAAATCACATAAAGCACATTAAATTTAATTTGTATAGTTTTCTGAATCCAGTATGAAGATTATCATACCTTTTAATTTTTTGTCTTCTAAGCACATGTGTGTATGTGAGGTTAGGTATGTCCATGAATATACACATATGCATATTCATATTTTTGAAATAGGATATCCTTCCTAAAGGGAAGCAATTATTCACAGTTAGTTTGCTCCTGTTCTGGAAGTATATCCCCATACGAATTTATTTTGGTGTCTTTTGATATCAGTTAGATTTCATATTCATTGATAAATCTAATGTTTTCTCATAGAGTTGCATGCTAGTTACTTTAATTTTAATTTATTTTGTTATGTTAAGCCTGTTACAGAATTCTATGAAGCAAATTTTAATTCTCTTTATCTTAGGAAATTGTATACTATCTACCTTGTTCTTCTGTAATTTCCAATGATAATGACCAAAAGAGCTTGGAATTCAATTCTGCGCTTTCATTACATTCAAAGAAAAATATGACTCAATTTGCTATTCACTTATTAGAACCTCTATCACTTCTCAATATTCTCTGTTCTACAATAGCTGTAATTTTGAAAAATAGAAGTGGAAGCACAAAGCTACAATATTCTGATTATTTTAAATGTGTATTTCTAAATATAATAAACAGTAAATAATTTGTTTTAGAATACAATAGAAATAATAATGGCAACCAAGATAAAAAAGATTTTGTACATAATTCTGGTCCTATTAATGCAAAAGAATTTCTTTAAATTCTGTAAATATTTGTGTTCTGTAAATTTGATATTCTAGACAATCCCAAATGATGATGATGATGATGATGATGATGATGATGATGATGATAGTAATGATAAGAATAAGCTGGAAATATAAGTGACAGGATAGAATTTTCCTACTACTTTCAAGTCTGCCTGCTGTTTTATTCTCTGAATGATAGAAACAAAAGCACATTAAAAAGCTGGTAGGGCCAGGGAAATAGCTCAGCAGCATAAATGCCTGCCTAATAAGTGCACACTTCTGAGTTTGATCCCTGGTACCAAACACATTGGAAAATATTGTACTCAGCATCT
>PVJA010030239.1:7508-26071 GCA_004027025.1 Myocastor coypus | reverse complement strand
AGCCCAAGCTTTCCCAAGCAGGCGCTTTAGACCACTGAGCCATCCCGCCGGGCCCACCTAAGTGTTTTATTTTTTAGGCTTCACAGGCTATTGTGAATTTCATTGAATTCTAGGATTCATAGAATTATAGAATAAATGATTATATCCAAAAGCAAAGGAACAGTAAGCAGGGTGAAAGTAATTGAAAGGGGGGAACATGTTTTAACAGAAGGGTTTCTTACAAGATCAGCATCTTCAGAAATAAATAAATCTCATTTCAGAGCTGGGAGAGTAGCTGGCACACTATAGAGGGGAGGAGAGGGGGAGGAGAGGGAGAGGAAGTGCGGCTGCTGGGCCACCGCCACTGCCCTGGAGACCCTCTTGCTGCCTTCTTCCTTCCAGTTTCCCCAGGTGCATCTCCAGGCTGACAGTGACAACTCTGGCTCCACACCCGGGAGATTGATTAGAAGCAACGATGGTTAAGAAAAAGGAGTCCCGAGCGTTGCCTGCCTTGGAGAAGGAGTTCTGGGGGCCTGGTGGGAGCTGAGGAGAGGTGGACCAGGAGCCCTAGGCCTCAGCCTGCCGTTAGGCAGCAGGGGTGCTCTTTGTGCTTTTGTCAGTCCCGCAAGGGCCTCCTCAAAATGGCGTCTATTTGTGCAGCAGGAAAACACCTGTTTTCTGCTTAGATTGACGTCTTTTTTTTTTTTTTTAAAGAATTTTTTATTTTATTTTTATTTTTATTTTTTTTCTTGTTTCAGAACCTTTATTTGTTTATTCACTCATTTTTATGGCCGACTCAGCCCGCCCCGAGGGCAGAGCTGGCGCAGCATGTGGTGCCGGGGATTGAACCGTGGCTCCTGAAGCCGCCCAAGCTTTCCCAAGCAGGTGCTTTAGACCACTGAGCCATCCCGCCGGGCCCTAGATTGACATCTTTATCTGCGTTATGAAAGCCTGAGCTTTACTATGCCTTTGGCTCAGAGAACTTAGCTGTGCTTTCTGCCCCTGTGAGACTTTAGTTGTTTAAATGTATTTGCTGTGGGGCCTCACTAGGAAGCTCGAACTTGTAGCGATCCTCTTGTCTCAGCCTCCCCAGTGCTGGGATTACACGCATGCGCCGCTGCGCCCGGATTTGGTGGCTGGCTCAGTGCCTGGGGGAGGGTGGGGTTGGGTGTGCAGTATTGGGGATCAAATCCCGGTCTCTGCACTTGCCTAAGTAAACACTTAGTTTACTAAGGTATCTCGCCGGTTCCAGTCCGGGACATTTTAATCAGTAGTGAGTTTGCAACAAGGACAGGAGTTAGGGATCCTTTGATGTTTCTAGGATAACAAACATTAGAGAGGAAAATCTCTACGGTCAATGACAGAGAGCAAGATGAGAGCAGAGGGACTGATTTCCTTGGGCCATGAGCACTTCGCTGTCTCACGGCCTGAGACAAAGGCTTTCAATTGCCGGGTGTGGTGGCTCACACCTGTAATCCCAGTACTTGGGAGGCTGAAGCAGGAGGATCAGTGTGAGTTTGAGACCAGCCTGGGCTACAAAAGTGAGCTCAAGGCCAGCCTGAACTGCATAATGAGACCCTGTCTCAAAAAGACCAAAAAAAAAAAAAAAAAAAGGCTGTCAATTGTTTCCTGGTGAAGGTCATTTCAGGGAGCAAGAAAGGAAGAGGAAGTGAGAGGTATTGTTGTGGTGGCAGAGGGCTGGGCCAGGGCTACCCCGTGGGACTTTCTGAGGAGTCCTAGAAATGTGTTTCAGAAAGGCCACTGTGAGAATGAAAGGAAGAAACGCTTGCCAGATCCCGTCTGCTTGGCCTCAGGGTTCACTCCCTGTGCTTTCAGGGGTGCCTGTGACGATGCTGTGCAATGGTGGCCCACAGTTTGACATCAAAGGAGTTGTGGGACCGGAAGTGGGAGGATGAGACGCATGCTAGGTGAACTGCTGCCTGTGCAGGAAGCTGAGGGAAGCCTGCACAAAGAGACAGGTTCTTCCTGAGGCTGGAGTGGCACCCAGGACGTGGCCAATAACCAAGTCCACCTTAGTGAAGTGGTGCAAGAGTCAGAGAGCTCTTCTAGGGTTATTTCTGACACATTGTGAGGGACACCTGGTTCGACCTCTGATTTTGATCTCTTCTGTCTTCATTTTGAGCCCCAAATCTGTTACTAGGGATGTTGCTCTCATGGGTAAGCTATGTAACTTGTTTGAGGCTTAGTTTATTTGTCCGTAAAATGAAGTGCGCCTGTGCCTCATCCTGTTGTTGTGAGAATGATGAGACAAAGTAACGCTTTTTTTTGTTTTTTGTTTTTTTTTTGCTGTACCAGGGATTGAACTCAGGCCCTTGCACTTGCCCGGCAAGCACTTATTCCACTGAGCTATCTCCCTGGCCCCAAACATGTTCAGTTCTTAGTGTACTGCCTAGCACATGATGAGGGATTGTGTTGAGGATTTTGACTCCACAAAAGGCTTTCTTTTTTTCTTCCCCCAGAATAGGGGATTGAACTCAGGACCCTGCACTTGCCAGGCAAGTGCTTATTCTTTTTTTTTTTTTTTTTTTTGTGGGACCAGGGTTCGAACTCACGACCTTGCACTTGCCCAGCAGGCACTTGTGCCTCGGAGCTATCTCCCCAGCCCCAACAAGTGCTTATTCTGCTGAACTATCTCCCCAACCCCTTGTAAAAGGTTTAATTGAGAGGCAGGAGATAGCATGGTAAGACAGTCATTGAGGCCCAGGGCTGCAGGAGAGGTGGTGAGCCCTGGGTAGGAATTTGGAGTGGGGGTTAATGCATCTGTGTTTCAAGTCAAGCTGCAGGCCCTAGGACAGGGCTAGCCAAAGTCAGACAAGGACTCAGGCCTTTTTCTAAAGGAACCAAGGCTTTGGAAGGAAAACTGCGGTGCTGCAGAGGAAATGGAAGCAGTCATGAGTTCAAAAGTTGGGGAACTGCAGAAGGGTTCAAGGAAAACACAGCCTGGTAGCTGTAGGGATGCTTCTAGGCCATCCCCACGACACACACACACACACACACACACACACACGCGCGCGCACCCAGCAGCTGGACCAATGTCCCACTAAGCAGCGGGTCCCTCCGAAGTTACCACTTCTCCCCTACGCTGGCTGTGATTCTTGGCTGTAAGTGTGGGAGGGCTGGGCCTGTGCATCACCCCGATGCTTTCAGTTGGGGCAGGGGTGACAAGCAGAGACTTGCAGGGCATCAGTGCAGCAGCAGCTGAGCAGGAAGCCCTGCCGCAGAGGGGCTGACGCCCAACTGCTGATCCCAGCCGCTACCCGCCTGCTCTGCCACAGGTTCTGCGGTAGCCAGGCCTCCTTCCCTTCCTTGGCTGGGGAGGTGACCAGCGCATGAGAGCAAAGACTTAATTCTCAGTTCCTCTGCCCAGTGCCTTTGGGAAAGAGCCATATCTCATTATAATGGACCAAGATGTTATCTCATTGCATGTTTCCACATGGTAATGACGTAATCAAATGGATTACTACAAAGTTTCCATTTTAATCTATTTAATATTAACACCTTCCTTTATGTTGTTGGAAAAATTCTCTCAGATTTTCTGCGTTTTCATGAAGAAAATTATGATTAGAGTCAACACATTGAATTGATGTTTTTGATTGAAGCAAATATGTCCATAGCAAATTTAAATTAGACATGTGGTTTTACATGTAGTTGGTTATGTGTAACGGCTGATAGGTTAGCCTACCTTCATTTTCCTTCAAAGGGAAAAAAAATTCCAATTGAGTGCTGCTTTGCAAATAGATAACTGGAAGCGTGAGGGACTTGTTTAGAAAGTTGAGGTGACAACTGAAAGTCAAGACTACACATGCTTGTGTGTTTCTTAGGAAAAAAAATCTCCAATTTAAAGAGACTTGGGCACTGCTGCTATTTCTTCAGATATAATCCTTAAGAATGGGAATGATGGTTTTTCTTGAGGAAACAGATGTAAATTGAACAAAAATGAGTATAAAAAGTGAGATTTTTTTTTTCAAGATTTTTCTCGTCTCTTCATATTTTATCACACAGCGCTTTAATGTTGACACATTTGACTACGCGCTTGTGCACGCTCAGCTTCCCCGAAGAGCATGTGGGGTCGGTACGTGGGGGATTGTAGGCCACTGAAGCCCTTATTGGACCCTGGGCTCCTTATCCCTGGTCTCCTGCCACTTCTGGAAGTGCCGCGTACCTCCCAGCCCCGGCCCTGCCTTGAGTGTCCTGGGCTCCCCTCCATCCACGCGCAGTCTCACTTGAACTCCCCTCATTCTCCCTGCTCCCTGAAGTGCACTGTGTGGGCTGGTTTCGCATTTCTGGCTACTTATTCACCAACTTTTAATATGATTCCCAGGTTACCCACTTGATGTGCAGGCCGAGTTCTCAAAACAAGCTGTACCTCGGTGAAGGTGGAAAATCGGTATCACGAGGCTCTTGTTTCTTTTCTTTCTTTTTCTTTTTCTTTTTTACGAGGCTCTTGTAATCAAGAAAATTTTGTATAGAAAGAGGCATTTAACCCATCAGAACCTGAGCAGCTTTAGTTCCTTAACACTGGAATAAGAATCAGCAAATGGGGCCAGTGAGATAGCTCAGTGGATTAAAGCACCTGCTTAGGCAAGCTTAGGCAAGTCCAGGGACTTCAGTTGCATTCAGGCACCACCTGCCATGCCAGTCCCTCCCCCAGGGCAGGCTGAGCTGGCCACAGAGTCCCAGCCTAGTGGCCTAGTGGCCTAGTGGTGTAGTGGTGTAGGCTGTAATCCCAGCACTGGGGAGGCTGAAACCAGGGGGATCTGAGCTGCATAAAGAGATCCTGTAGCCACCAAATGCATTTTTTTTAAATCCACAAATGTCTACTAAGCAATGAGTAAAATAGCTGTCACAGCGTCCCCATCATTTTATTCCTTTGATTGAATTCAACAAACAGTTACTGAATACCAGATATTTCTATCTGCCAGATATTGTCCAGGGTGCTAGGAATCCTGAAATGAATAATTTATTTTTCTCCTATCTTGTTGTAGAAAGGATCTGAGGCAGCTTGTAGCACAAGCATATAAAATGAAATAAATTAAAAAAATGGAAATGTAAAAATTTAAAACCCAGAGCAGGAGAAATATCAATTAAAATAGGTCAAGTCCCGAGGCAAAGGAGGACACACTTGGCCAGTGGGTGTCTTCGTAACTGTTACACTTGAGCTGGATTTCTTTTCTTAATTCTAAGCACATAAAGTGGCCAAGGGGAAGGTAAAAAGTGGTCACCAATTCCTGCTGTAGAGACAGAGACAAGGTAGAGTGGTGTGCAGAGAAGAGGGTAGATCAGACACACTTCCTGTGGTAAAGAATTCAGAATCATGGTCCCACAAAAAAAAAAATAAAATAAAATAAAAAATAAAAATAAAAAAAAATTCAGAATCAGCCAGAGGGTCTGATCCATAGCAAGCATGTATAAACGAAAGCTGTACATGAAGATCTGTGTGGAGAGCTAAGCCAGAGCAAGGGTTTTGCCTCTGTTCTCGTTCCAGCTGGGCATCTGATGAGCATGGACTTAGGGCTGAGTACATTCTGTCACATATGGGGTAAAGGGGCTACTGAGCGCAGAACCAATACAAAGAACGCAGACACCCTGGGTGAAGACATCACATGGTGGTAGGCACGACGGTGCTCCTCCCTGCCCATTGGTGCCCATGTCCTAATCCCCAGAACCCCGGCTACTTTACATGCCCAAAAAGGGACTGTTAGTTGCTAGGGTTTCAATGTACTAGGAACTAGGCAACTCAGATCACAGGAAGTTCTTGTGTCACAGTTCTGGAGGGCCAGCAGCATTCGTTGTTGCTTTGGGCTGTGAGGGAAGGATCTGTTCCTGGTCTTTCCTTTGTCTTGTGGATGACGTTCTTCTTCCTGTATCTTTCCATCCTGTCTTTTTCTAGGTCTCTGTCCCAATTGCTCTGTTTTCTAAAGGACACCAGTTATTGGACTAGGGCCCACTTTAAGATCTTATCTTAGCTAATTGCATCTGCACAAACCCTATTTCCAAATAAGGTCACATTCTGGGGGTTAGGATTTCAACATCTGAATTATTCAACCCAAAACAGGGGCCCTTTGAAGATCGGATGAAACGTAAATGTTTGAGATGGGGATGTTGCCCTCAATCATCTGGGCTGGCCTGATCCAGTCACATGAGTCTTCAAAGCAGAGACTCTTCCTCCTCTGTGGTCAACAGGAGGGAGTGGTGATGACGGACCAAGTTTCCAAGAAAAACACAATATTCCTGGCTTTGAAGTGGAGGAGAGGCCATCATCAGCTGATGGCTGGGAGCTGCAAGGCCAGGAAGCAGGCTCTCCCCTAGAGCCCTAGAAGGCAGCCCTGTTGACACCTTCATTTTAACTGAGGCTATGTGAGAGCTCTTACCTATAGATCTAGAAGTATACTTATGCTGCTTGGAACCTTTGAGCTCAGGAAAATTTATTAGAGCAGGCATGGAGAACTACCACAATCCCTCCCAACCTCAGCCCTGAAACTAACTGCGCGTGGTCTCTCAGTTCCTATCCATGGTGCTCCTCTGCTGGAAGCAGCTCACACAGAGTAGACCCCGTGCTTGCTGCAGCCACCACTCAAACCCGAGGTGTGAAGCCACTGAGTTCTCCCTGGCCTGGCCTCTAGGTAACCCGGGCCACAGGACCAGCCTGTTCAGGAGCCCTGACTGGGATGGACTACAGCCAGAAGAGCTTGTGAGGGCCCAGTTTCCTGTCTTGCAGTTTTGAGCTACAGAGACGCCGAGAGGAGATTGCAGCCAATTCCAGCTCTGGGCAGTGGCCTGGAGAGAGGGTTGGAGGACTAGTGCTGCTGCACTCCTAGGGCCGTGAAGCCACTGGGCAGCAGGTTTGCCTGACTTACCAGGGACCCTCGGCGCTCACATTTTCCAAGCCTGAAAGCCCCACCAGGACTGTGCAGTGGACAGAAAGAGAAAGGAAGGATAAGAAGGAAAGGGCAGGAAGTTGCTGAGACCCCTGCCTGGGAAGAGGTGACACTTCCGTCAGGAATGAGTCTCAGAGGAGCTGTGATGGTGGAGGTTGTCAAGTGACTGGTTGCAAAAAAGTGGTAGTCACTCCTCTCTGGAAGCCCTGGTGTTTCTCCTGGAAGAGTCCAGCCAGGCATCTTGTCTTAGATGACTTTTGGTTCTTGGATCAGGAGTGTGTCATTTCCCTTATGCAAGTGATAGCAAAATGTGTGACTACCCCTCTGTGCTTTGGTTCCATATTATTTTATTGTGTGAAGCTGTAGACTGGAAGCCCTTGGATGACCAGCTCTTGTGTGTCTAGTCCCTGCTTAGATAAGGCTCTAGTCTTTTCTCCATATTTCTTCCATCAGAAACTGCTGAAGATAAAAGCAAATGTCTTGGAAGAGCAAGTGTGGTGTGGGCATGCTATCAAGGATAAATCTTGGGGCCCGGCGGGATGGCTCAGTGGTCTAGAGCGCCTGCTTGGGGAAGCTTGGGTGGCTTCAGGGACCGCGGTTCAATCCCAGCACCACATGCTGTGCCAGCCCTGCCCTTGGGGCGGGCTGAGCCGGCCATAAAAATGAGTGAATAAACAAACAAAGGTTCTGAAACAAGAAAAAAAATAATAAATAAAAATTAAAAAAAAAAAAAAAGGATAAATCTCTACCTGCCAAGCAAGACTGTAAGGCGATCTGGAACTAGTTACTACACAAACGTATTGTATTTCAAAACTGCTTCACCTGACTGGCTTTTCTGTCTGTTGGCTGTCTTGAGTTCTTTTCCAAGAACAGTGCTAATGAGACATATTGACCCAAGTTTTGAGGTACATTGGGAGGAAGGGCTCCTTTCCTTTAGCTTTTGAAAGGATGGTATCAAAAAGAGGCCCCAAAGGCCCCACAGGAATCCAGCCCAAGAGGGGAGGGAAGCTCATGGTGCTCTGGCCACATGCCCTTGTCCTGGTCCCAGGAGCTGGCTTAAGACGTGATGAGGACGTGCTGCATCCCAAGGGCACCTTTGGGGGACCCAAAAAGGGAGGGCACTGGAGAGAGCACAGGCTGGCACCTGGGCCTCTTAATTGTGCCCCATGGGGCAGGGCAGGGACTCTACAAAAGCCTAGTTGTGGGGGTGTAGGGGGAGCAGCTGGCTGTGCTGAACCAACGCACTGGTTTGCCAGAGCACTCTATGCCCTGAAGCCTGGGGCACCGGTGCACAGGTACATGTTCTGAATATGTCCGCAGATGTCATGAGTGGGAAACTTCATCCTCTTTCCCCAGAGATGCTACTCAGCCATCCAGAGTTCAAGTCACACGACAGGCCAGGGCTGCCAGAGCTTCCTGGTTTTCTTTTTTCTTCTCTTTTTTTTTAGTGGGGGCTGGCTTAGGCTGCCTTAAGGTGAGTCTGGGGGGGATCAAACTGGTGTCCCCTGTGCCTCCTGGTTTTCAAGAGAAACCAGAATAAATTTTTTTTTTTTTTTTCCAGAATAAGGATTTCATGTGGGAGTACAGGATTGATTGATTGATTGATTTTTTGCGGGACTGGGGTTCGAACTCACTACCTTGCACTTGCCAGGCAGGCGCTTGTGCCTTGGAGCTATCTCCCCGGTCAAGGAGTGCCCTCGAGGTTCACATTTATGGGTCAGCATCAGCCTAGGATTCTCTTAATCCTGCCCGAGAGCCGGAATGGGCTCAGCTTCCCTTTCCTGTCCTGTGCAGGCTGCTAGAGATAAAATGAAATGAATAAATAAATAAATAAATAAATAAATAAATAAATAAATAAATGTCATATGCTTGCACAGTGATTATACTCAATGCCAGCGAACTGCATGGTTAAATTTTGACTTTATGCTTATTTATTACAATAAAAAAAATGCTGCAAATGAACTTACACTTTTTTTTTTTTTTTTTTTTTTTGTGGGACCGGGGTTCAAACTCATGACCTTGCACTTGCCCAGCAGGCACTTGTGCCTCGGAGCCATCTCCCCAGCTCCCTGAACTTACACTTTTTAAAGATTTTATTTTATTTTATTCTTGTTTCAAACACAAGTTTTGAAGTTATTTTTATGGCCGGCTCAGCCTGCCCTGAGGGCAGGGCTGGTGCAGGATGTGGTGCCGGGGATCGAACTGCGGTCCCTGAAGCCGCCCAAGCTTTCCTAAGCGGGCGCTTTAGACCACTGAGCCATCCTGCTGGGCCCCTTTACACTGTTTAAAATCCTCAAAATAGGTAATACCTAAGCGAGAATACACAGTTTTATCAAATATTCCAAACCTTCAAACATGTGGGGATTCACGGCAGGTCAGGCGCCATCCTTGGTGCTGGGAATATGCAACTGAGGAAAATACGTTCCCGCCAGCATGGGGAGCTCCCCCCAAAATGTGACACACACACCCCCCCCCCCAGCCCCGTGCGCACTGACGGGGACAGACACAACTATCACGGTCATTTATGGAAGAGCCAGCTGAGGCTTTGAGAGATTCAGTAACTTGCCCGAAGTCACACAGCGCTAATAAGGGGAGAATCCAGTTTGGAAGTGACCCCATAGCAGAGGGATCCCAAGGGCTCCGCCTAGCTCAGCAGAGCTTGGTGTGGCGTCCGGGAGGCTGGGCACAGGACAAAGTGCTGGCATCACGACCAGTGCTCCCAGCACAGGTGTCTCCCCAGGGGCAGGTCACTGAGAAGGTTCTTGCTGATAATCCCTGCCGGAGCGATGGGCCAGCTGGAACCCAGAGCAGGAAAGGGGCCGCTCCAGTCCTGAGCCGCCCTTGCTGCGCGGCGGGGTGCAGGCCTGGGTGGGCTCGGACGGCTCCCCGAAGCAGTGCTGAAAACGCCGGCCCTGGGGCGGGAGCTGAGTGAGCAACCGCGGGCTTCTCGGACGCGGCCGGCCAGGGGTCCTGTGCGCGACAAGCACTGAAGACCGGGACCGAGAGGAGGCCAGAGGGGCCGGAAGGGCTCCGGGGCAGCCACCCCGGGGCCAGAGCTCCGGCACGAGCCGGGGCGGGCAGCGGGAGAGCCGGGAGGTCGCGGCCACCCCTGCATGGCAGATGCACGGCGCGGGCCACGCAGCGCAGAGACCGGGAAGCGCGGGCGCGGGGCAAGGGGGCCGGCGGTGGCGGGTGCGGGGACGCCCGCCGATGACCGTGGGACGCTCAGAGCCGCCGGAGGACCAGATGCTGGAGCCCAGGGATGCCCTGGCCAGCCTGCGGCAGGCGGAGCGGCTGCGGGGCAGGGGCCTGCGGGCGGTGACTGCGCCGCGGCCCCGGCTCGGTCCCGGCGCATTGGGCTGCGTGGGGCGCCACCTGCCGGCAGCCGCCCGCTGCGGCCGGGTCCCCTGCGGGGACCGGGGAGGGAGCGCAAAGCGCGCTCGGGTCGGCGCGCTGGGTTTCTTTCTGAACTGGTGATTTAACCCGGGGCCCAGTTAAGTTACTGGGCTGCATCTCCAGCCCTTTTCATTTCGAGGCCGAGTGTGCGTAAATTGCCCAGGCCGGGGTCAATTTTGTGTCCACCCATCCCGCCCCAGCTTCCCGGAGTGCTGGGCTCCCAGGCGGGCTCTCTTCCTACCTGCGTTGGAGTTGAGCACAAGGGAGGCCTAATTCCATGGAGGCTACTGTGCAAAAACAGTAAGTCTATAGAACAGGGCAAACAATTCTTAAACTCCTTAAACCGGTAGGAAAATACAAGAATTTGCAGAGAATTGTTAATCTTGAAAATGAAGAACTCTGGGAGAAGGGGCTGCTGCTTCAGGCGAAGTTAGTAGGGGCAGGAGTGTGTGTGTGTGTGTGTGTGTGTGTGTGTTCTGGAGTGATGGGGTGGAGCGTTGACAGTGGTGTTGGTGGTTATAGCTATTGCTTTCAAAAAGCTTTTATGAAAATACGGAAGCATAAAAAACTAAATGTCACAAGATGTGAAATACTGTACTTTCCAAAATGAACATCTTTTTCTCCAACTATAAAAATAGCACATGCGAATCAAAATCCAAAACAGCTGGGAAATACGCGCTGTCAGAGCCTCTTCCCCTAGCCCGCTACCCCGCGCTCCCGCTGACCAGCCTTTCTGAAGCATGTTCTCCTTGCAGCCAGCAGGTGGCAGTGCACTACCGCCTTAGGGTCCCCGCGCGGCCGGTACACGCAAGCAGGTCCCACCTAAACAATTTTTAGGTTTTGTAAATAAATGATGCCAAAAAAAGTAGCGACCGTTTTTTTTTTTTTTACATGTTTAGAGCAGGTCAGTCCAGGTTGCATTGCATTAGATGAAGACTTGCTAGCCCCTGAGAGCCAAGCTTTCTAGAGGAAGAAAACAAGTCCGTAAGATTTTTCTCACTATGCAGCTTTGACTCATAGTGATCCTCCTGTTTCTTGTCTCCCAAGTGCTGGGATTACAGGTGCATGCCACCATGCCTGGACTCCATCGCTGGTGCTGACTCAGAGCGTCCGAGACTGGGGCCAGGAATCGAACCCTGACTGCTACACTTCCCTAAGCAAGGGCTTAGTCCCTTAAGCTATACCACCAGCAAGGTAGGCCTTCTGTGGGGAAGGATATGTGCTTCAGGCCCAGTTTGATCCAGTCGCGCCTTGCTGTCCAGACCTTGGCTCTATTTATCTGGCCTTGTGCTCCCTTTTTTGGCCAGCTGTGTCCCAGAGCTGCCATTGCTCCTGTTGGATACGCGGCTCCCCGTCTCTCTGTCTACCTCCACCCATGGTGCCGCAGTCTCTAGCCCCATGGACCTGCTCGCACTTTTTGTTCGCTTCTTCCTGACGGGGGAATCTTTCCACACCCTTGGCCAAGTTTTCTTCTCTTCATCTCTCCACACCTAGCTCAGGCGCCACCAGCGCTTTCTGCAGGTTCCCCCAATTCCCCACCATCCCAACTGGCTTGAATGACCTCGCGGGGGGGGGGCGCGGGGGGGGATCCCTTCTGTCTTAATGTGTTTGATTCCTCCCAGGTAGCATGGGAGGAGCACAGAAAAGCTGAAATTTGTGCCCACAATTGGAGCAGATCAAAAGCCAAGGAAATCAAATTGGATCATCCCAGACAATCCCAGTTTTCAAATCTATGGGATTTCTAATCACTCATACAAGCCACCCATATCTATAGCTACCCCTTCTCCTGCCCTCTTCCAAGGACAATATTTACATTCTTTCTTTTTTAAAAGAATTTATTTTCCCGCATGGTGGTCTCCCCTGGCATCCGGGGCTGAGAAGACGCACCTGGCATGTGGGGCCAGGGACTGAACCCAGGTCCTTGTACTTGCCAGGTCGGTACTTATGACTCTGAGCTATCTCTCTGGGCCTGCATCTCTTTCAAAGTGATCTCTTTTTTCTGCCTCTTTCAGCTTCTTGATTGGCTGCCAGGGTAGAAAGGTCTAGTGTTCCTCAGACAAGGCTGGGGAAGGACGATGGAGTAGCTGTTTGGTATGTGATGTCACCATCACTGGGGGACTTGGCCCATGGCTTTTGAGTGCTTACTTTATTAGATGTCATTTAAAAAAAATATAATACAAGTAGCAAAGCATTTAGCATCCACAACATCCTGTGAGGTGCCAACGTCATCCTAATTTATAGACAAGGAAACTGAGGTATGGAAAAAGGGGAAGCAGGTACTTAAGGTGGTAGAGCTGAACAAGAGTAGAAACAGGATCCAGACACAGGCAGGCTGGTTCCCTACCCCCACCCTGCTCCTGGGGTTCCCTGGAGGGAGGAGCAGCAAGGGCCAGCTTGGAAATCTCCTTCAATCACTGACATACCTGCTGCTGCCTCTAAGGCCACGTTTGCTTCACTTCTAGCCACTCATGAGTCATATATATATATACATATATATTAGGGAAGTGTCTACAGGGTGTTTAGGGTCTCACTACTAGATTGGATTCATAGTGATCCACTTGTTTATAGCCACTCAAGAGCTGGGATTATAAACCGGGCGTGGTGGTGCACGCCTATAATCCCAGCACTCGGGAGGCTGAGGCAGGAGCATCGGTGTGAGTTCGAGACCAGCCTGGGCTACAAAAGTGAGCTAAAGGCCAGCCTGAACTGCACAGCGAGACCCTTTCTCAAAAAAAAAAAAAAAAAAAAAAAAAAAGAGCTGGGATTATAGGTGCACACCACCATGCCCAGTCTCAATTGCCATCTCAGGATGCCCCATGGGCAGAGTAGGCACATCAAGCCCGGGGATTGAACCCCTGGCCCCTGCACTTGCTTGCAGGCACTTTAATCCACTGTACTATTTGGCTGTCCCATGAGTCTTTAAATCATCATAAATACTTACTGTAAGTAACATGCTTGATGTTGGTATACAGCTCTCAGCACAAACCACAAGCCTTTGCTCGTTAGAGATGGACAGTGGCTCTGTGATATGGTTGAATTCACTTCATTTCACATAGGACTGGCCAAAGCTCCACAAGATTACAGGGCAGCCCGAGGACTCAAGTCAGAACCTGCTCTCTGTCTGCAGACCCAGATGCATCACAAAATCTCTTCCTTTCAGGCTGGAGCATCTGGACCTGGGACATGTCTCCAGTGAGTGTGGCTCCAGACGGCTGGATCTTCTTTCATTTCCTGCTACCCCGGGGCCCCAGGCACTAGCCAGACACGTTGCTTCCAGGTTCTTAGCCCACTGCTCAAAGAGCAGAGCAGGCCTAAGGATGAAAGTCTCTACCTCAGTGGCTGTGGCAATAGTTCATCCCATGCCTAGAAATACTTGTGCCCCCTCCCCGGTACCAGGGATTGAATTCAGGACCCTGTGCTAACCAGGCAAGCACTTATTCTACTCAGCTATCCCCCTGGCCCTAGAAATACTTCAGATTTGACAGTTTCTTCCTTGACTGTCAGCCCAGGCCTCTCCTTGTCACACCACAGTCTCCAGCTAGGGCAAGGCCCAGACATCACGCTTTCTAAAGTCCCTGTAAAGACCCCTTGGTGGTGGCTTTGGGGAGGAGAGAAGTGGGAGGCTGAGCTTCCAGTCTTCCATGTCAGGAGCACAGCTTAAACTGCACTATCCAGCAACTGAAACTGCTAAGAAAAGGCCACTGCAGGGCAAAGAAAATCTCTTTATAAGTGACTCGACACACCCAGAAAATCACTCTAAGTAAACTTAGTAACCTTTCATTATCTGCATGGAAACCTGGGCTGTAGCAGAAAGTTTGATGAAGTTAGGCTACATGCAATGATATTATCCTGACAGATAAGAAGGGCTTACATTTTGGGGATGCTCACTTTGTTAGCTAAGACTTGAGGAGCTCTAATGGATGATGCCACTTAGTGTAATATGTGTATGGGCTATTCAGTATTCACAGGCTCTTATGCAGTAGGCATCATTATCATTCTCATCTTTTTTTTTTTTTTTTAATCATTCTCATTTTTCAGACAAGGACACTAATCACAGAAAGATGAAGTACCTAGCCGAGGCCATGGAGGTGGCGTTACTTAGCACCCTGCTTCATTCCCAGACTTCTCAAGCAAGTGGCCACGCCCACCAGGTATGTTTATGTGTCTGCTCTGTGGTTTGCAACAGGTGAATCCAGGTCATACAAAGAAAATCAGCCCGGGTTCTGACCTCCAGAAGTTCGGTGTGGGATAGTGAAGATAGACACACAAGTTACAGTCCAAGGGAACAAGTATGAGAGGCATGGGTGGGGCATGCAGGACCAGATGGGAAGCTCACTCAGAGGCAAGGCTCTCCCAGACAGGAGGAGCTGTCTCAGAAGCCCAACTCACAAGCCAATCCGGCTGTTTTTTTGGGAAGGTGCTCTGCGATCCAGCGCCTCACTAGACATCCGAGAAAATAGCTGGATCATGCTTGAGGTTCCCAGCCACTGGCTAAAGATCCAACTAACCTTCTCTGAAGAGATGTGACGGGAAAAATGAGTGTATTACCAGAGAACTGTGTGATGGCACCAGTCTTGTTTTCTAGATTCTCTGAATAAGTATGCTGTGGTTTTCTGACATTTTCCATATTTCATGAAATTTACAAGTCTGATCTCATAGCACAGCCCAAAAGCTCAGAGGCAGTTGGTGATGTATGTGAGCTGTCTGGCTCCTCTAAGGTAGGGTTCAGTTGTGTCTCTTAAAGTGATTTAATTCTAACTCATAGGCTGGAACAAATAGAAAATGCAAATCTGTGTTTCTTATTTAAGGGTTTTACATTCTTTATTAGTTTCAAAATAATCATGCAGAGATGAAATGTATTTTAACAAATATATCTTGTTGGCAATGGTAGATGCTTTGAAAAATTAGAAAATCAACCAAGTCAGATAGATAACTTCTTTGTCAACTTCTGCTTCCAGCTGGCAAGCATTTAAAATAATATTCCAAGGAGGTTTAACATTCATGATTACATTGTTTGATTATTGCACTTTCTAGGTAATGGTTTTTCAAAATTGTATCTTGCAGCTAAAAATTAAATAGCAACTTCTGGGTATGAACGACATTCTTTAATAAAATGAGACCCAATATAATATTCTCAGAGGCCGAGCCGTAATATAGAAGAGATTTACTGTAGTCCAAATGAGGGAGATCGCTGAACCTATAGGATTCGTATTATTTTCTCAAGTTAAACTCCAGAGAATTCTGGGAGTGGAACTGTAGGCTCTGCTCATGTCTGGCAGGATCCTAGACGGGCTCTCCTTTCCCACTTGGATATATGAAGAACTCCTGGAGGCTTATAGTGGTGTATTGGGGGAATGCCTCTCAGGAGAGAGCTGTGGTTGCAACCGCTTATTTGTGTACCCTATAACTATGTGCCTATGCTATTTAGGGCAGCAAAACGACTCAGTATGATGCTATAATGGCGGATGCATGTGATTATATAGTCTAAACCCATAGGGTGAGAGCCCTAATGTAAACTACGTACTGTGGCTGATAATGACCTGATATTGTAGATTTACCAGTTATAGCAAATAGCTCACTTGAGTGACCAGTGTTGAAAGTAGGGTAGGCTATGCATGTCTGTGGAAGCGGGGTGGGGGTGGGGTATAGGGATTCTGTTCCTTCTACTTTGAAGCGCAAATACACACCACCCGGGCCTGCAGGATGCCTCAGCGGTCTAAAGTGCCTGCTTAGGAAAGCTTAGGTGACCACAGGGACCGCGGTTCCATCCCCGGCACCACATGCCGCGCCAGCCCCGTCCCCAGGGCAGGCTGAGCTGGCCATAATAAATAAATAAAACAAAAACCAAATACACACCACCAGCTGTCTTGCCAGTGCAGGCAGTCACGGCCCCTTCCGGACTCCGTACTCAGATCACCCCTTCTGCTGCTAATCTTTTTTTTTTTTTTTTGTCTTTTTGAGACAGGGTCTCACTACGCAGTTGAGGCTGGTCCTGAGCTCACTTTTGTAGCCCAGGCTGGTCTCAAACTCGCATCAATCCTCCTGCCTCAGCCTCCCGAGTGCTGGGATTACAGGCGTGAGCCGCCACGCCTGGCTGCTCCTAATCTTTGAGCTTGCTGCTTGCTTGTTTCTCAAGACAAAGATGCTGTCCTTTAACCAGTGCTTATGAGATTTTGATACATGCTAGACACACACTTAAGTTTGAATTCAAGCTTTGATCTGATCATTCTTCAAAGGTCTTGGCTTAGACCCAGCCAGAGGACAGAGTCTACATTTGGGTGAAATTTTAGAACTGGTGGACTTTTCCAGTTGGAATATTTATTGAAGAAGAAAATCCTTTACAAAGGTGCTAAAAGTAAGGAACTGGCTGGAAACCCAGACTGGAAATTAGTGCGCTCCATTCTGTAGGAGAACAAAGTGAGCCAAGGCTCCTGAGGGAGAATCCACGTCCTGCTGGTGCTGCCCTCTCAGGGCACAGTCAGTCTGGGTGAGGCGTGGTGCGGTGTCAGGTATCTGCAAAGCCTCAGGGGCTTCGCGCAATGAAAACTGCTCTCAGCCCCTCTGAGTTAAGGGCAGGCCGTTTCTGAGTCAGGATTTCAGCGGTACAATGTTTGACATTTATACGCAGTCGGACATCTTGGATTCTTATGCTTTAGGCACACAGATAGCAAGAGCGGGACCATGGAAAACTGCATGTAGCGGGGCACACTTGTAATCCCAGCACTCAGGAGGCTGAGGCAGGAAGAGTGCTGTGAGTGCAAGGCCAGCCTGGGCCAGCCTGGGCCACCCTGTGCGTTGAAGGCCCCACAGAACTACACAGTGAAATACTGCCGCAAAACACAACGGAAAACCCACACTTTCTGACTCGTCGGGTGAGTGAAAAGAGATCCAATTTATCCTTTTGCCATGTGAATGGGTATTTTCCATTTTGAACAACAAACATTCAATTCTGATTTCCTCACAGTTATGTGTTGCTTCTTGTTTATGCCCTGGGCATGAATTTTGTGAATAAAACACAATATCTGCTATTGACAATTTTGGAGATAACAAACCAGTCAGTTCTCCCTTGCCATTTCCAGAGAAAGAACTGCAAAACACTCAACAGGAAGTGCATTAGAGGTGCTAAGCTGACGTAAGCTGTATGATCAAGCTCTCAAGACAAGACCAATGCCAGGCAGGCTGACAGCTAATACATTCTTGGCATCTGTTTCTAGACAGGCTCACGTGTGCACACGTGCAAGGGTGCTTCTGGAGCGACGCCTGGGGGACAGCGTGAGCCTGCCGCCATCTTTTCATTCATCAGCTCTACTCCAGAAATACTAAGTTAGTCTTCCTTTGCTAAGAAAGGCTGGTTTAGAACAGAGGTTTTAAATTAAAGCTAGTACTATCAGGACCCACTGACTATGGAAGAATTTTGAAAACAAGACCATACCTTGGGAGTTTTATGGGCTAGAAATGCAGAAGACCAATGGTCTGCAATATCAAGTGGATAAGTTTATCCTTCCTGTGTGTGCTCACATGGCACCGCCCTCTCTTTCATCACTTGAGGCCATGGTTGTGACCAGTGTGTGATTATTAGTATCTAAATTCCTGCTGCAGCTTACATTCCAGGGAGACAGGCTTTTTTCACTTCTAAATACTAAGCACCTACTACAGTGCCTCACACACGGCAGACATTTATAAATATTACATGAGTGAGTTCTGCCGTAGCCAAAGGACTCTGCGTTTCATCTTCGAGCCACCAAGGCCTAGCGGAATGTTTGGGATGGTGGGAAGGGTGACAGGGGTCATCTCCAACCCATGTACTAGGTGCGTTTGGAATTCAGGTTTCCTGATGGGTATCATCAAAGGGCAAATCTCCTCCTGTTAGCAAAAGATGCAAAAAATAAACGGAATGCCATCTAATTTAATTTGAGCTGCAAAGAAGGTGACTAACGAGGTGTTCTGTTTTTGGGGTAGGAGGAGGACACTCCAAGTGCTACCCATAAATGGCTTTAGTTACTTTGGTGACTGTTATAGTCTTGTGAGAATAATCGCCTCTTAATAAGGACAATTACTTAGATTTATTACTCCTCCGTGGTCTTGTTAAAGATCTAAGAAGAATCCTATTTAAATGGGAAGGACAATAGGAGCTTTTAAACAGGGAGCAAGGTTTAATTAAAACCTGAGCATAGGATAGGTACCTCTGTGGCTGGGTGGAAAAGCTTTTTTTTTTTTTTTTTTTTTTTTAAAGGAATAAATAAATGATAGCACTTATTTTGCCTACTTTAGGGAAAAGAATCTATTTTG